>CABFPE010000358.1:290073-312073 GCA_900660155.1 Hofstenia miamia
TTTGTTGTGTTTTGGGGGATAGCAATAATCTAGATGATGTCAATAGTTGTTCTTCTTCCAGCATTTCTGCTTGGGACTTTGTGACCATTTCACACACCTCTACCAGTTCTGTAATACCTCCTCTCTTCATCATTTCGGCGCTTCTGAGGATCTTATTGAATGTGCATCGCGGACTGTCTTTTTCATAGCGTCTCATTTTGTAATCTAATATGTTCTGCACCTTTTTCTGTGTTATTATATTTCGAATTTCTGCTGTGCTTGCAAGTTTTCTTTTTATGATCTTTTTGGTTGTGAGCCATGGCTGGTTTTGAAGCTGTTTCACCCGTGTCTCAGATGTTGCTCCCCACATATATTTCCTCATTGGCTCTTCAAATATAGTGATTTCGCTGGGGCATATCCCCGTCTTGTTAGCGATGCTTATCGATGATATTTTCCCCAACGGATTTTCTTGCATGATTATCCTGCTCAGTATTTTCTCCATTACTTGCACTGGTTTTTCTGTTTTGTTTGGTGATTCCAGTTTTCCAGTATGTCCCTTTAGCAACTTTCCTAAATGCAGTTAGTAAATTTATATCCCATGTCTCAGGGTCATATATAGGTTTATTTCTTGCTGCCCTCTGAGGTAGTATTATTCTACTCAGGTCATCATCCGTGGTTTCCGGTATGTATTCATCCTCGAATTCTTCTTCATGTACACTATCTAAATCATACATATCGTATACAACCTCGTTGCCATTGATTCAGCATATTTTAAATTCGGCGTTTTCATCTATTTTTGTTTCTTCAATGTCTGCTGTTGCTCTCTTCAGATTTTGAAAATGTAATAGTCTATTGTTGTCTAACATGTATTCGTTATTCAGCAATGTTTGTGTTATCATGTGTGGGCTGGACCATACTGTTTTCAACTTCTAGACTTAGTTTGTTTCTACAAGTTTAATCAGTGTGAACACGTATACCTTGTCACCAACCTTATGTGCGTGACCGTAGATTTTTTTATTATAGTTATGTTGATGTCTCACTGCTGACTTCTTAATGTTGTGACACATCATTTCGTGGATTCCCGTGATCTGATTCCTTAGTTGTTGTATGTATGTGTTGTCCAATTTACCGCTGTAATTGGTATACTGCATTGATAGTGGGGTTGTCGCCTCTCTCCTGAACATGGCTTTGAATGGTGATACCCTGGTTGTTGAATGTACTGAGGTATTATAGTAGTATTTGGTCATTTCTATAACCTCTCTCCATTTATTTCCTCCTATTCGTGTTGTCACCACTCTAATCAGCTTAATCAATGTTCAGTTAAGTTGCTCCACTGCTCCGTTCGCCTGAGGATGATAGGCAGTTGTGCATTTGCTTGCGATTTCTAATAATTTTGCCATTTCTTGAAATAGTCAACTTTCGAACTGTGGCCCTTTGTCTGTTATAATCGTCTCCATNCCTTATGTGCGTGACCGTAGATTTTTTTATTATAGTTATGTTGATGTCTCACTGCTGACTTCTTAATGTTATGACACATCATTTCGTGGATTCCCGTGATCTGATTCCTTAGTTGTTGTATGTATGCATTGTCCAACTTACTGCTGTAATTGGTATACTGCATTGATAGTGGGGTTGTCGCCTCTCTCCTGAACATGGCTTTGAATGGTGATACCCTGGTTGTTGAATGTACTGATGTATTGTAATAGTATTCAATCATTTCTATAACCTCTCTCCATTTATTTCCTCCTATTCGTGTTGTCACCACTCTAATCAGCTTAATCAATGTTCAGTTAAGTTGCTCCACTGCTCCGTTTGCCTGAGGGTGATAGGCAGTTGTGCATTTGCTTGTGATTTCTAATAATTTTGCCATTTCTTGAAATAGTCAACTTTCGAACTGTGGCCCTTTGTCTGTTATAATCGTCTCCATTGGTCCCAGTCTCAATATCCATTCTTTTAGAACTAGCTCAGCTGTAGTTTCTGCTGTGGTGTTCCACATTGGGACCATCCTTGCATATTTGGTGAAGTTGTCCACCATAACTAGTAGGTACTGATAGCCTTTGGAATCTTTTGATAGCATTTCAAGATCTATGTGAACTATCTCATTGGGTTGCGTTGTGATGATTTTTTCCAGTGGCGCTCGTTGTGTTGGGAAATGCTGTTTATTGTTTAGGAGGCATGTGGTGCATTTGTTAATGATGTCTTCTACGACTTTCCTGACGGCTGTTGCTATGAAACAAGCATTAAATGTTTTCTCTGTCTGTGTTATTCCTAAGTGGCACTTCTCGTGGATCTTACGTATTTGTTCCCTCTTGAAATAGTCTGGTATCGCAATTTGATTGTTTCCAGCTTCGACATATAGCAGTCCATTCTTGTTGATCTTCCATTTGTAACGTTCATAGTATCCTGCTGTTGTCTTGGATAGTGTTGTTCGCGGTTCTTTGATCTTCTTGATGATCTTGCTTAGGACTATATCGTCTTTTTGTTTGTCCACTATCTCCTGTTCTGTTATTTCTTCTCTTATTAGTATTGGTAGCACTGCTTGACCCTTTTTGTCAACATTTATTTCCGGTAGCCCCTCGTATTCAGTGTGTGGCAGGAACTGAAATTGTTTCTTTTCTCCATCTGTCTTTGTTGCATCTCTTTGGTACTCTGGGAGTGATGTCCAGAAATCCGCGTTATTATGTAATGTGCCTTTTCTGTGTTCAATCGTGAATGTGAATTCATTTAGGTACTCGATCCACCGAGACACTATCCCGGATTTATCTCCCGAAAACTTTTTCAACCAGGCCAGACCACTGTTGTCTGTTCATACTCTAAACTCCCTTCCTATGAGGAAGTGTTGAAACTTTTTAATGCTTTCAATCAGCGTGAGCATTTCAACTTTAGTGGAGCCGTAGTTCTCTTCACTGGCCTGTAGCTTACAACTGAAAAACTGGATGGGCACTTCTTTTCCATTTCTCATTTGCCCCAATGTTGCTCCAATTGCCACCTTGCTTGCATCACAATCTAATATAAATTTTTCGTTGTAATCAGGTGTATTGAGGGAGGGTAATTTCGCGAGCTCTTCTTGATGTTATCGAGTTCCTCCTGTTCTTCCCATGTCCATACAAATGGAACTGCCTTCATCATTAATCGAGTCATCTTTGCTGTTTTTCCAGCTATGTTCAGGATGAAGGTTCCATAATAATTGAAAAATCCCATGATTCTCTGGATATCCTTTTTGTTGTTTGGCTTCTCTATTTTCGGGATCATTTCTCGGGCATTGTCCTTCATGCAGATCCTCCACTTTTCTATCTTTCTTCCGAAGAACACTATCTTCTCCTTGATGATGTCACATTTATTTCTGTTGATGTGGAGTCCCGCATTCTCTAAGATCATTAGTGTTCTTTCCAATTTTTCCAGGTGTTCTTGGACTGTGTCACTTGTGACTATGATGTCGTCTATATAGGCGTCGACTCCTTCTTCCATTTGATGTGTCTTGTTCTTAAGTACCTTCGTTATGTATCTCTGGAACATTGCTGGTGCGTTGCAGAGTCTGAACGCCCTATAAATCCATTCGTACAGTCCGTATGGAGTTATGAATGCTGTCTTCTCTATGTCCTCCTCCTCCATTTTCACTTGCCAATAGGCTTTGCATAGATCTAGTGTCGTGAAATATTTATGTTTGCTGGCTTCATAGAGCATGTCCTCTATTCACAGTAAAGGGTAAGAATCTTTCTTTGTCACTTCATTGAGTTTGCGGAAATCAATGCATAGTTGGTACTTTTTTCCCTGCTTCACGAACATGGTAGGTGCTGCGTACAGGCTTTCACTCAGTCAGATGATCTTATTGTTGATTAGTTCTTCTAGTATCCGGTTGTATTCTTCCTTTAGCTGCTTGGGTACTCTTCTGACTGGCAGCTTGATCAGTTTGTCCATTGTCGTCACGATTTTGTGTTTTTCGCCTACTGCTTGACCAACACTTATCTCCCTGTAGTTGAATATATGTTTATGCTTTTCTAGAAGTGTTCTTAATTGCGTGATGTCTCATTCTTCTAGATGTTGATAGTCTTCGTCATTTATATCTGGTATCCTGTGTGTATCTTCCTCTTCTGCTTTCATCCCAACGCCCTTGAATCTGCTTTTGGGAGTACTTGTGACTTTGATGGTGTTTGTCCACTTGCCCTTGAGTCAGCCATGTGGAGTACTATTGCTTTCCTTTGCAAGTCCTCGAGTCGACCATGCAAATTACTTGCTCCATTGTCATCTTCCATTGCCTTCCAGATGAGTCTGATGTTAGTTCTGATGTATTTTCCGTATATTCATATCTGGGATCTTTTCAGGTTCACATTCCAGTTCATAGCATTGAGTATTGGTACCCTTCCTTTGCCGTTTTTATCATACAGATGCTAGATGGCATTGAAACTCGTTTGGTATTGATGCCTTTATTATCATATAGCATTATGTCAGCTGTGATATTTCTTTTGTCCCAATTGTGTGCATCTTCCATTGATGCAGCTGTAGATGAATGTCTTCTTGCAGTTGAAACGTGATTGTTTTCTGTTTCTCATGCTCCTCTTCGATTTCCATTTCCTCTTCTTTTACCTTTATAGTCTTATTCACATAGTTAATGACACAACCGTTTTTTGTCAGAAAATCGTTTCCCAATATGACTTCGTATGGTAATGCATTATTGTGTGTGTCTACCACCACCAAAGGTTGTTTGAACGTTGTGTTCACAATTCTCATTTGTGCAACGTCTATCATTCCCTTCGTGTCAATATAATCCCCTGACGCATTAATTAATCTTTTGTTACAATTCTTCATGTCTTCTTGTTGAAATCCCAATTTTGTAGCACATTCATCAGTGATTATAGATGTTGCTGCTCTGGTGTTGATTGTTGCTTTTGTCATCACTCCATTAATGGCTATTGTTATCATATTCATCATGTCGAGGTTCATTAGGATCATTATCACTGCATGGTTGTTATGAGTCAGTGCTCTACTTAGTTTTCTGACTCCTCATTGGTTGGTGTTGCCCATTTCATCTTCAGTTTGTAGTATATCTTCCTCATCATAGTATGCCTCTTTGTCACCAATGACGTTTATCTGCTTTGGGCAGTCTGGTTTTTTATGTCCTTTCTGTCCNCTTTCGTGACTGGCACAAAGACCCTAGAATCGATCCCGTGATGGATTCCAGCCACTACTAAACACAACTTGCCTAGCTGCACATTTAGTTAAATAATCAAACCAGATAAAGTAGAAATGAAAATTAAATAAACTCCGAAGGATTTATTGTTCATCAAAATTATGGTTGAATCAAAGCTATTTATAAAATTTCTACAAAAAGTACCTGCTGATTTTAAAATTCAAATGATTCGTCTGCCAATATGGCTGTTCATACGTAAGCATTAGTTTGCTCAATTTAATTTGTCAATTACCTCTTGATTGGCTAACAAGTTTCTTATTTTGACCAATATTAAATCTTAGTTGCATTTTACAAAAATAAACTAAAGTTCATTAACTAAATTTTTTACAATTAATTTCAATTGATAATCATTCGACGTTATTCAGCTTTTAGTTGCCTTTTTGGATGATGCTACACCTCCACCTCTCAACCAATCAGAAAAAAGTGACACTGGCTTGCCTTATTATTATACTACTAACGTTTGCGTATCTTAAGAACCAGGTTTCTCTAATATCTTCTGCTATTGGTGTTAGCTCTCTTAGCTAGTTGATTTTCTGTGAGAAGATATCATAATATTTTTGATATAACTGAATTCCCTTGATGCTTATCATAAGAGTCATCTGTGCATCAGCTCTACTTGTGTGTGCTAAATCTTCCCTAATCTGGTTGTCAGGGTAAAAGAACATGAAAACTTTTCTTAAACTTCGAGTGTTTGCCACATCCTTGTAGAAAAAGCTAATGTTGTTTCTGACTTCTTCCTCTGTGATTGTATTGGGGTCGTTTTTATTTAATCTCATCATTGTAACGATTTTGACCCTTTTGGTGACGTCATAGTATCGGTATCTTTTCTCCCATATATCAGTCCAGACTATATCATTCACTCCAGAGAATAACATTATCACTCTTGGATTTCTTTCTTTGATTTCATTTCTCAGATCTTGTAGCTGTACATTTATTGGTTTCTCATGTGTGTACAGTTGATCCAGCGTTATTGTACCTTTGATATAGACTTGTTCTTTGTTATTCTGTTGTAACAATATTGCTTTTGACTTTTTGTAGTCATCTCTGTCGACTATGGCTTTCACTTTCTTTTCAGTGTTCACATACAATCTGTACTCGTGCAAGAATGTTTTCGTGATGTGGAAGGCCCTTGGTATTTTCGATAGTCTCTGGTGGTGTGCAGATGAGGAGTTTTGTTTCAATCTCTCATTCTATGTGCTGGTATGAGCCTTCTGTGGTTGACGCTGCTGCTAAACCTATGGTGGCGCATTGCTTGCTACTGAAAAACTGGATGAGCACTTCTTTTCCATTTCTCATTTGGCCCAATGTTGCTCCAATTGCCACCTTGCTTGCATCACAATCTAATATAAATTTTTCATTGTAATCAGGTGTATTGAGGGAGGGTAATTTCGCGAGCTCTTCCTTGATGTTATCAAGTTCCTCCTGTTCTTCCCATGTCCATACAAATTGAACTGCCTTCCTCATTAATCAAGTCATCTTTGCTGTTTTTCCAGCTATGTTTGGGATGAAGGTTCCATAATAATTGAAAAATCCCATGATTCTCTGGATATCCTTTTTGTTGTTTGCCTTCTCTATTTTCCAGATCATTTCTCAGGCATTATCCTTCATGCAGATCCTCCCCTTTTCTATCATTCTTCTGAGGAACACTATCTTCTCCTTGAGGATGTCCAGGTGTTCTTGGACTGTGTTGCTTGTGACTATGATGTCATCTATATAGGCGTCAACTCCTTCTTCCCTTCAATGTGTCTTGTTCTTAAGTACCTTCGTTATGTATCTCTGGAACATTGCTGGCGCATTGCAGAGTCTGAATGCCATATAAATCCATTCGTACAGTCTGTATGGAGTTATGAATGCTGTCTTCTCTATGTCCTCCTCCTCCATTTTCACTTGCCAATAGGCTTTGCATAGATCTAGTGTTGTGAAATATTTATGTTTGCTGGCTTCATAGAGCATGTCCTCTATTCACGGTAAAGGGTACGAATCTTTCTTTGTCACTTCATTGAGTTTGCAGAAATCAATGCATAGTCGGTACTTGTTTCCCTGCTTTACAAACATGGTAGGTGCTGCGTATGGGCTTTTGCTTGGTAGGATGATCTTATTGTCGATTAGTTCTTCTAGTATCTGGTTGTATTCTTCCTTTAGCTGCTCAGGTACTCTTCTGACTGGCAGCTTGATCGGTTTATCCATTGTAGTCATGATTTTGTGTTTTTCGCCTAATGCTTGACCAACACTTATCTCCCCATAGTTGAATATACATTTATGCTTTTCTAAAAGTGTTCTTAATTGCGTGATGTCTCGCTCTTCTAGATGTTGATAGTCTTTGTCATTTATCTCTGGTATCCTATGTGTATCTTCCTCTTCTGCTTTCGTCCCAATGCCCTTGAATCAGCTTTTGGGAGTACTCATGACTTCGATGGTGTTTGTCCACTCGCCCTCAAGTCGGCCATGTGGAGTACTATCCGCTTTCCTTTGCAAGTCTTCGAATTGACCATGCAAATTACTTGCTCCATCATCATCTTGCATTGCCTTCCAGATGAGTCTGATGTTAGTTCTGATGTATTTTCCATATATTCTTATCTGGGATCGTTTCAGGTTCATGTTCCGGTTCCTAGCATTGAGTATTGGTACCCTTCCTTTGCTGTTTTTTATTGTACAAATGCTAGACGGCATTGAAACTCATTTGGTGTTGATGCCTTTATTGTCATATAGCATTATGTCAGCTGTGATATTTTCTTCTGTCCTGATTGTGTGTATCTTCCATTGATGCGGCTGTAGATGAATGTCTTCTTGCAGTTGAAACATGATTGTTTTCTGTTTCTCTTGCTCCTCTTTGATTTCCATTTCCTCTTCTTTTACCTTTATTGTCTTGTTCACGTAGTTAATGACACAACCGTTTTTTTGTCAGAAAATTGTTTCCCAATATGACTTCATATGGTAATGCATTATTGTGTGTGTCGACCACCACCAAAGGTTGTTTGAACGTCAGGTTCACAATTCTCATTTGTGCAATGTCTATCATTCCCTTCATATCGATGTAGTCCCCTGACACGTTAATTAGTCTTTTGTTACAATTCTTCATGTCTTCTCATTGAAATCCTAATTTTGTAGCACATTCATCAGTGATTATTGATGTTGCCACTCCAGTGTTGATTGTCGCCTTTGTCATCACTCCATTAATAGCTATGGTTATTGTTATCATCATGTTGAGGTTAGTTAGGATCATTTTTGCTGCACGGTTGTTATGAGTTGGCGCTCTACTTAGTTTTCTGACTCCTCATCAGTTGGCGTTGCTTCATCCATTTCGTCCTCCATCTGTAATATGTCCTCCTCATCATAGTACGCCTCTTCGTCACCTATGACGTTTATCTGCTTTGGGCAATCTGGTTTTTTATGTCCTTTCTGTCCACAGCCATAGCATTTAACGTCCTTTTCTTTTAATTTCCGCATTTTTCCATCCTTTCCCTTGACTTTTATTACTTTCTCTTGTTTTACTTCAGAGTAGTTTTTGTTGGGAGTACGCAACTTGAAATTACTTTTCCATGTTGGTGCGTCTCTGTACCATGTGGCTTTCTCATATATCTGAGCATTGTTCTCAATCATGGCTTGTATATCAACAGCCTTCCTGATCATCCTTTCTAGTTTGTCGTCGACGTCGCATTTAATCTCGAATTGTGTTTTGATGCTTTCTGGCATACCTTTGCAGATATGCAAGAATAAGTCGTATTTTGAATAAGTGTTTCCCCTAGAACTGAGCATCAGGAGCCGCTTGACCTGTTGCATGTAGTTTCGGATATCGTCCATTTCCTCATTTTTGTCGCATTCAAAATAATTCGGTATTGGTTCTTGAAACTTTCATTTTCATAATAGTTAATGAAGTCTCCTATTAGTAATTGATTTGTGTAAAAAGTTCATTGCTTTCATACTTTCACTCATAGCATATGATGTCGTTTTGCG
Source organism: Hofstenia miamia (assembly GCA_900660155.1). Classification (NCBI taxonomy): domain Eukaryota; kingdom Metazoa; phylum Xenacoelomorpha; order Acoela; family Hofsteniidae; genus Hofstenia; species Hofstenia miamia. The sequence goes on from CABFPE010000358.1 coordinate 299,195, forward strand.
GGTGGTTTAATTGAATGTTTCTTCTGTTGGTTTGCTGTTCTTGGCTGTCACGGTCGCCATGTAATATCCTCTACCAGGCTTTATCACTGTTGATTCATTGTTACCTTGTAACATTGACTGTGTTATTGCGGGTAAGGATTTACTTATTGTTACTGCTGGATTAGTTTCTTCTATTACATTAGGTAACCATAAATAACTATTCACTTTTTAGGTGACGAAACACTGCGGTAACATGTGCATCGATCTTTCAGTGGGCATCTGCCCGAAGCGGATCTCCACATCCAATCCTACCATTCCATCCAATGCTTGAGTGCCACTTCTCAGCTCAATCAAGATAGCTTATGTGTACCCTACATTAGCTCAGTGCTTACTCAAGGCATGACACAACTCGACTTAATCTCTATCATGTGAAAGTGTTATATCTCTTTGCAACCGGACACTGTCACTAGTTGTTCATTCAATATTATATGTAGCCATTACCGAAATATATTGGCTTTATTAAATAAATATCGAACAACTTCCTAACCTACATTTACAATTACTACATGTAAGGTCATTATCGGTCGATTATAGGTCATCAATTTAGATCTGAAAATATATTAAGATAATCCCTAAGGTTTGGTTATCCAACCATTTGTTGAGAGTTAATTATCTAATACATGAAGTTGGAAATGCTAGTCGGCTAATCGAGAGAAAACCCCTATACATAACATAAGTGCACTTTCGTGCTCTGGCACAGAGACCCTTGAATCGTTCCCTGTGATGTATCCAGACCACTACTAAACACCACTCAATTAGCTCGACATCGTATTAAATATAATCAAACCATTAATAAGATGAAATAATAAGAATTCTAAGTAAAATTCTTTATCAATTCTTACAATAGTTTTAATTGTATTTATAGTAATTTGAAGAGAAGTACCTGTCGATTCAAATTTAAACGTCTGCCAAGATGGCGGCTAAAAATAATGTAAGTGACAATTTGTCGAAAATGTTTTTATCGACAGATACAATTATCTCTTTTTTTGACGCATGTTATTCTCTTGGTTGCAGTATACAAATCAAACTGAAATAATCACACTTGATTTAATCATAATATTTTTTAATCACTTCTTTTCGATCTTAGTATCTTCTGCGACGTTTGCAGCTTATTTCTGTTTTATTTTGGATGATACTACAGTGATTCCAGTATTTTGCCTAAAACAATCAACAGACGAAAAGATGGGCTTTTCACTCTTTGAGCTCCTATCTCCAAGTCTCCAAAATTTGTCCAAGAGTTCTTTTCAAAACGTGTTTCAAAGTCCATTGAAATTATGAATGATATAAATTACTTGCAGACCCAGTTAGAATTGCATCTGTTGAGGAGCTTTGCTTCACTACCTAAGATATCTTTTTGCTTAAGAAATTCTAATCTCGCAACTGTTACAGCAGAACATGAAGAATTTGATTCAGCACTTCATCAGTCTCTTGAAAGTATAGCAGGTTCAGCTGTTTCTGTGTCATAAAGATTAGAGGCATCTTTGCCAATTTCTAAAGTAGGTCTTGAATTATCACTAGCATCAACAGTTGCTTCTGCTGCATTCTTGGGGTCATATGCGGACAATAAAGAATTATGTAAACAGGTTGTTCCCATTGATGATTGTATTTACTCTGTGCCACATCAGCGTTTGCAAGAACTTTCTAGCAAAGCACTAGTGTTGTCTGAAATACCTTTACAAATGGCCCAAAAGCACAGAAGTCTATTTGTTCACTTTTAGAGCAAGTTAGCCAGAATACTTGTTTATCCTCCAATTTGTCTCCTCTAGATAAAGCAAGACTTCTCTTTTGTTTCATACCAGGAAGTGCGGATTGTTTAGTTGCGATTCCCCTGAAAGCAGTTGGTCTTTCCTTCACTCCTGCTGAATTCCAAATTTTGATTTGTTATCGGCTTGGCATCACCTTAATTGATGATGACAAAAAATGTCCAAAATGCTTTAAGCCTTTGATTCATTCAGAGAACCTTCTTGATGATGAAAGAATTGCGCGTCATGATCGACTCAGGGACGCTATTTTGCAACTGATTCTAAATGTGCTTTGTCTCCTGTGCTAGAAAAGTCTAACCTCAATGAGTCTCGTGCTCGTCCTGATTACATCTTTTTGCCATGCTGGTCTTCTGGCCGACCAGCTGTTCTAGACGTGACTGTAATTAGTTCACTGCAGCCTTCGACTGTTTCTCTTGCGGGTACTAATGCTGGTCATGCTATGGAAGTTTCAGACAATCGTAAGCTTACTAAACACAGAGAAAGATGTTCAGATGCTGGTATATTCTTTATGCAACTATCAGTAGAAGGGAGGATGGTCACTAATTGCTCTCAATGTATTCTCCAAGATGTCTTTTATGTCTTCTGCCAGAAGTGCCTCTTGCGATCTGAATACTATTTCTACATATTTTTATCAGCAACTATCAGTAATTTTATAGCGTGAAAATCCTAAACTTCTATTATCAAGATATGGTGGTTAGGGTGCAAGCAATTGTTGTCTAATCTGTGACATCTGGAACATAATCTCATTAAATAGTGTTATCTTCAGCATCTCAACCATTCTATAAGAGACAGTATTGAACACCCAAAAAATAATCATTGCAATGTTATGTATATTTATTTGCGTTCTTTTTAAAAAAACAATTTTAAATTTAGTGATTCTTAAATATTCTATTTTGTAATGTTAATTTTGTAAAATGGTTTTTAATTGTAATTTCAATAAGTATGTCTACTTTTACAAGTATATACCACTTACATCACAACATACTATTCCTCTATGAAATATGTATATGAAAAATGTTGCCATAAATGTTACTATCCAGATTAATCTTAATTTTAATAAGTAAATCAATATTACAACAATTAAAAAAATCGATAAATTTACAAAATTCATTTAACACTGCATACATTATTGCATCTTAAAGTAAATTTTGGAATAATTGTATAAATCAACATTAAAATAATTAAGAACAATTATCAACAAATTCACACAATTAACTTAATAGGATTTACAGCATTCTTTATTTCGATCTAGTGATGAGGATCTAGTAATTTTGCTAGGATCATATTAGCATTGCCTCGCATTAGCGCAATTGAAAGAGACTCTAAAAATCTAAAGCGAGCAGTAGTCACATCTTTATTGTGAATTTTCCGCAATTCAACAAGGAGGTCCAGCTTCCGAAAAGCCTCAATTGAGGTAGCTGAGAAGCCCCCCCTAGTGTTTCTAAGGCCAAGGGCACAAATATATAACCTTCAGATTCACAATTAATTAAGTATTTTGAATATTTGCGATCTTCAGCTACTCCTAGAGACCAGCCTGCATTGGATGCCGAATTTGAAATGGTTGAAATTTACAACTGACTTGCCTGTAGACCACTCAGGAATGAAAACATCGCTATAACCTAAGTTCATTATTATTATTAATGTAAGTATTCCTTGCTTTGTCTGTTTTCTTTTCTTGACACTTTCAGAATTGATACCAGTATCAAACAAGTTCTCAATATAGATTTTTCTTCTTGATTTTGGTTACTTAAGATTCTTTATGTTTCATGTTTAGTACAAATAACCGCTAATCCAGGATTTGAAATTTTTTAGTTTCCTTTGATTTTTGACACGAATGGATAATATGCTTCGTCCAAGGCATTGAATATTCTAAAAAAATCAAATAATTTTAGTAGCGTTTTCATAACTACACGCATATGCCTGTTCAGTTGTTGCAAAAACATTTGCCAATTTTCATTTAAAAATTGCCTTTAGATTACGTAAGCAACGTGCTACATGTAGAATTAGCAATTTAGTATTTTTAAGTTTTGTTCAAGCTTTGCAGGAATCTATCAATTTATACAAATATTACATATGACCATGAAATGATTGGAAGCATTGAGATGATTACGCTTAACTGCATAGTTTCAACCTGTAGAAAAGGATGGTAAAAGATTTTGTTACTAGTATATCTTATGAAAGAAATGTAACATTTTTAGATTACCTGCATCTAAATCATTCTGTCTGCTCAATCCTTCACAATTTGTCTTCTATTTTTTCAATGATGTGTTGTCACCTACATTTTTAATACATCCACCAACAAGCAGACTTGTTATTATGTAGAGGCTAGGAAACAAAATTTACTCAATGTCTCAGTTAAAACCACTACGATAGCTACCGCATTCCAACTCAGTGTCGAGAAATCATTAAATTGCCAAAAACAGAAGAACTGATCTCTAAGCCATGCAAAGAAATTAAACTTTCCAATGGGTACAAGGCATGTTAAGTTTTGAATGAAATTTGTTTTTGGTTTGTATAGTTTATAGATGCTAACAAATGCATTTAATAGACTATTATCAATAACTACAAAAATAATAAATAACAAAAATATGAAAAAATTAAACACTTATTTAAAAAAAATAAATTAATAATAACAGAAGTTAATTAGTTGAGCAACAAACGAACCACTGAAGAGGAGAATTGCCAACTAACATCATTGTCATCCCGATCATAAAAGGATTTCCAAAAAAGAAATTTAAGTTAAACAGAAAATAATGCGGTGGAGTAAATTAGTTAATTGATCAATGAACAAAATTTGCAAGACAACCCAAGACGAGTTGGTTTGGCGTGCAACATTTAAACAGGCTAACATTGTATGAGTGTAGGTCTGATTTTCTCGATTTGAAAATATCGAAGTTATAGCAATCATTAAGCAATATAGTTAATTAGATACAGGTTAAATCAAGAAGCAATAGACAAAGGATCCGACATTGCAGGCTATTTTTGTAACCGATATCCTTCTCGAGTTTTAACTGTCTTATAAATATTATGCGTTTGTTATAAAAAAGTTCTAGAAGGAGGTAAATTGTGTAGAGGGATTTTTCAGAATTTGGTAAAACGTATATATAAGTGTTTTGAAATTGTCATTTAGCCTTCCAAAATTTTCCATTAAATTCATTGTAAAATGAGTAAATTTTCTTCAAAGAACCCAGTATAGTATAAATTGTCAAATTTGTTTGTATTTCTAATTTTTATTGCATTTGAGAAAATAAAATATCTAACACATGCAGATGCTTTTCAAATTTCAATTTTGCTTTAAAATGAAAACCATTTTTTGTGTAAGTTATATTTTACATTTTTAACGTCCTAGTTTCCTAGGTTTTTAAAACCAATACATATTTCCGGATGCTTACAGAATTTTTTAATTGCTTTACAATTTTAATGAATTTCATTTAAAACAGTAAAGGCTTTGCTTTCTTGTTAAGCAATAAATTAATACATCAAAATATTGACTTAAAATATTGGTTGTACGAATTTATATTTTGCACGTGTCTTTTTATAGTCATCAAAATTCTTAGATGTTTTCCATTATTATATTTAATGCACTTATTATTTTGTTTAATCAAATTTAAGCAAACTGATGAATTCAAAAATTTGTTCATAATTGCTGACCTAAAGAGATTTTCATTTCTAAAAGCTGATTTTTCTGACCAGTATATATCAAGATGTTAAAATATTGGAATTAAAGCCCCCTACAAAGACACAGTTTTCATTTTAAGCTTTCCTTTTAATAATTATACTATCATTCTCATATTTTTATCCATATTTTACGGGTACTTAAAAATCACGTTTAGTCAAAGTATAGAATTGTGATCCAATGATTTGAACAAGGAAATTCTGACCGCATATAAATCTAATTTAAAGCATGTTTAGCAATAAAAAAATATTGATTTAATTTGCAGAGAAAGCCTTGATAAGATGTTAGCGTTAACTGTTGGATCGATTCGATTTCCACATTAAGGCCGTACAGTACTATTAGGAATTTCCTGGGTTTTCAGTTAGCTCTAGATTCCTTTAACTTGTTGGCTAAACATTACAGCTTCTCTAAAATTGTAGTTTCATGAAGGATTGCTGAAATGTATCACCCACACCTCCCTAAGTGCATGTACTCTTGTGGGAGTTTTAGAAAAATTATAAACAAAAATAAACAAATTTAATCCAAAATAAAATCCTTAAAAATAAAATCCTCATTTACAAGGACATCGCATTCCTTGCTTTTGCAGTTTTGTTGAACATTATTGACATCTTGAGAAGTAGATTGTTGTAATTGACTTGCGAAAGGATTCGGATTTATAGGCTTAAATAATGCAGTTATTCTACAGATTGGACCAGAAGTAGCCGGACACTTAAATATCCCATAATTAAATTATATTAAAATTACATGTCTTGTTTGCATAATCATAATTTTGAATTTTTATAAATTTTTACATTTATTTGTATTCTGAGTTATTGGGAATAAGCAGTTCATTTTGAACCAATTGATAGTTGTTAAACAATGTCAAAATGAAACCTGGAAGCTTACCTCTGGGCCACTATGTATATTTTTATGACTTTCATTTATTAATGCATTCAAATAGGTTTAATAAATAACTTTTTTATATCAAAATTACTCAAATGAGTTTTGCTTCTTAACGTTGAATACATATTAGAAAGCGATACTGATATTAAAACTAGAATCAGAATCAATTGAAGAACTAAACATTCTAGGTTGGTATATGAGGATCCCCACTTTTAATGAAGTCTTGAAAAGCATCTACTCATTTATGTGTTAGAAATTTCCCTGAAGACAATGATCTGAAACCTTACTTTCAATAATGCAAATTCCATGTAATTTTAACCTTCCAATTCAGATGTAATTAGCTTTTGTGTAAAATTCAATTTCACATTTGATAGTGTAAAATGATTTCAATTTTCTCTTTAAAAATCGTGTTCTGTACAAAATAATATATATATATCCAATTTCCATTCTTTTCAAAATGCGATATATCCCTCCTCTTCACATTTCTGTTATCCATTGTGCGAACTATTGCTTCAAATACATACCCAGTAAAACGAAGCTTGCAAAATTTGCAAATATTTGCAAGTATTGTGCAAAAACTTTGCAAATCTTGCAAAATATAAGTACTTGCAAAAACTTGCAAAGTATTTGCAAGTACTTTCCAAGTTTTGCAAGTATTTGCAAGTACTTTCCAAGTTTTGCAAGTAATTTTTTTTTATAATTTTCATCATTACAAAAAAAATTCTTGAATTAGTCTTATATTGATATACATAACATTGTAAGATGTTTTAACATACATTATGTGTTTTCTAAACTTATTAATAATAATATTTCTAACTCATTGCTGAATGCCATCTAGTGTCCAACAGTGATATTATAAAACATTTACTAAATGATTATTAAAGTTCAAATATACGTTAAAATTATTTTCAAACAAAACCACTTTCCAATACATTGCTTACTGATAATTTGAGGCACTGTGCAACCAAACTAAGACGCACCGCATTTTTACTAATGTTCAGGAACATAAATGGGATAAGATAACTAAATCTAATAACCATTGTGAATTTTAACTCAATTGTTCTTTCTTCATGACGAATATACTTTAGATAAGAGGTGGAGAACCTGCTGGCGAACAAAAAATTTTGTATGGCTGCAAAAAGAATGGCCAACCACTTCCAGGCATTGTTTGCATTTACATATTAGAATGATATGAAAGGTATGAAAGGAGGAACGTCGCTCGTCAGTTTTCAAATTGATTTTCAGTGACAATTAAAAAATTTCAGAAACTTCATCGCGATGGGCATTTTTTCAACATTCCCCCAGTCAATGAAAATTGAAATTTTATTGAAAAAATCAAAGAAATGGCCTATGAAATCTAGTAGCAAATAGATAACCATTTGCATTTGAAAACAAAGTTAATGCTGCCAAAAGTTGCAATATAATTGAAACATTTGCCAGCGTTAACAATTTTGATATTTGCCACATGTAACAAAAAAATCGTGCCTGGTTACAATTTAAACTTGATTTTTTAATACATTTATTGTGGTAAATAGCAACAGAATTATTTTCACGCAAATTGTTTGATACATCTTTTTAATTTTCGTTAATTATTAGTAATTCTATTTAACTTACATGTATATTTTGCTTCAAAATGTATTTATAAAATGATTTATGTTAGGATTTAGATGAACGTTTAGAATAGGGTGTCCGCGGAGAAAATATACATTATAGGGTAAAAATCGATGAGAAATGCAATAACATACGCAAAAAGTTTATAAAATAATAGATATAGACCGATAGCTTTGCATAATTCGTAGAACAGGGTTTATATTTAAGGACATTTGTGCAGAAATTCATAAATAATGTATTAAACAAATTACAAGATATAAAAATTATGCAAATCTATACATTTTTCGTGTAAATGAATTTGAACTTCATACTTTGCAACCGCTTTGCATTTTCAGAGGATTTTTTCTCCCGATTTATATTTGGTTAATGTAAGGATTTGATTTAAACTAAAAACGATAGACTTGCATAAATATACTTTTATACCTTCAAACAAACAAACAAAGAATTTACTATGAAATTAGAAATACATCTGACTAATCTGAGATAGAGAAACAAAGAGATCTAAAAGTGTTGCAAGTTGTTTAATAATAGATAATAATTTTTAATGAGTTTTAAGTTTTCTGTGCTAATGTCTTTAAATATATACCGCTTTCTACGAACTTGGTTAATTATGCAGTTATCAGACAACATCTATAAATTTTTAAACTTTTTATGTATAATTTTGCATATTTTGTCGCCATTTACACTTAAAACATTTTTATATGATGCATTGATTGAAACTTTACATATTCTTAGTGATCGTTCAAATGAAAAGAAGTTTAAAAGACAATAACTTAAATGTATATAAAACACGCTGTTTGAATGTTTCCTCTGAAACAGATTCCAATTCCTCGAACTCTGAGGTTTCATTAGTTATCCAATCGGATGATGACGCTCAGGGTATTAGACAGTACCAATCCCATCCTGATTGTTCGCTAAGTTTATTGTCATTGCCCGATTTTATTAGCCAACTTGCTTTAAACCAGCTACAAAGATGTTCTACGCCTACGAAACGCTTTTCATTTAATGATTCCTTTGAAATACCGTCCTTAAATTCATCATTAAATTCTAGTAGTGATGTCTGCGCTATTGAGAATGACTGTATAAGTGCTAATTCCAATTATAAAATCAGTGAGTTCAAAAACGATATTTCACAATTAATGTTTCGTCACTCAGTTTCTGAAGAATGTGTTAAACAATATCTGAAAATATGCGAACGTCTTTTACCAAAAGTCAATAATCTGCCAAAGTTTTATTCCTTAAAGAAAAATTTCTTTTGTGAAAACACATTTAGTGATTATTATTTGTTTGAAGGCAACCAATATTGTTTTCCCGATTTTGAAAATCTTTTAAAATTGATAGTGCAGAAAAATTTTGAAGAATTCCAACATAATAAGGATTTCCTTTTGTGCCCACAATTAAAGAACGATTTTGATTTTACAGTATGGATTTCAATTAAATCTAGAACAATTTCAATTTGGCACGTTTGGGCGCACATTTTGCAACTTCCCCAAGACGTAGGTTTGCTTATCACAACACCCTCTTGCTAGGAGTTTCTTGCGATCCAACTAAGCCTGACTGGCAAGAGTTTCTGGGAAAAATTGTGAATAGATTGGTAATTTTACAAACATTCGGAATTGAAGTTATTTACTCCGAAAAAACTTATAATTTGGGAGTTAAGTGCAGAATGCTTATAGCTGACCTTCCTGGAAAAGCATCTATATGTGGCACAAAACAATTTAATGGAAGACAAGGTTGTCTTTATTGTTATGACACTGGTGTCAATATTGAAAATCGTCGCCTATATCCATTTTCAAATTTTGTTGAGCAAACTAATACATCAATTATGAAAGATGTAAGGGAAGCCATTGAAAGTGATGTTGCTGTTCGCGGAGTCTCTTATGTTCAATACTGTCAATACCAAATGATGTGCCTCTGGATTATATGCACAATATATGTCTTGGCGTTGTCAGAAATATAATGATTTCTTTAGAAAAGCGATTTTTAAAACATAAAGAATTGCAATTGCTTCATTATGTAATTATGAATATCAATGTACTTGATTCAATAACCAGAAAACCCAGAACTTTTAAATAATTACGACACTTCAAAGCTAGTGAATTTCGCAATCTATTACTGTATACATTTATTCTTTATTTTGGAATCTAATTCCGATAAAGTACTTAATTCATTTCATGCTTTTGTCTTCTTCAGTTTGGGTTTTTTCACATTCAAGTCAATCACGCATCTTATATGATTAGTCGTTTTTGTGCAATATGCCTGATTTATATGGTCAGTTCAACATGTTTGGGTAAATTGTTAATTGTAATGCTTTTTCCTTTGAATCTGCCAATCATAATTTCCTCAAGTTTTGCCATTCCAAATGTCCGCTGAAAGAATGTGTTTCACGATACTTGTATGCGCATTATCATCAAACAGATTATACGAAGAAACCCTTAAAAACTAAATTAACTATATTACCTAATAAGTTCGTAAGGAATTGATAAAAAGGGGGTTTCCCACTGATTCATTAGACAGATTTGAAGTTGTTTTTGGAGATTTTTATAATAACGGAGTGGCAATTAAGGCATCAACCAAAGTAAAACGGTATTATTGTTGTAATGATATGTATTTCGAACTACTATGGATAGTACAGTATTCTGATGATTTCATATTCATAGCGAAGATGTTTGCATACACTGAACTAATCAAAGTTGATGATTTTCCAAAAATTTTCAGAAGATTAAACGTGGATTTGGCAAAAGTAATACTACCTAAACATGTGAACTTAGACATGGCCAACTTTTTATTCAAATATCTGGAAGCGCCTTTTGTTGATGCCCTTATACCTTGTTTCGTATTTCACTTTCGGAATTGTGGAATTGCTGTAAAAACGCTATCATGTTTTGAACATAACTAATGATTTTTCAGATGTTGTTTTTGCATTTTTAGTTTATTCAAGAATTGTTAAAAGGCATGTTTAATTTAAAATATGCGCGGTGTATCTTTTTCATATTAGTATGTTTCACTTTACGATTAGTTTTTAATCTAACATTAGAACATATCTTTTTTGTTTTTAGTATATTTTTGTCTTCAATTCTATATTTTATGCTTTAATACACAATAATGAGGTTGGTTATATTAGTACTTTATTTATATATTTATTAATATTTTATTTAGTAGTTAAACCGTTTTTAATGTTTAGTTCTAAATGTTCTTCCTCTTTTATTTTGATGAGGATGATACTTATAGTATCATAAGTAGTGCGAGCAAATATTGGCCAGTCGGAATAACTTTATACGAAAGGAATGATTTGCTGCTTACAGATGTAATTCAGTCGAGAATTAATGGTGCAGACCATTCAACCAAATTAATCGCAAAAAGTAAGGATGTCATTTATTTTCTTGAATTTTTGAAATTTGACATTTTTGTTATTACTAATAACTGTCTAACAGAAAAATATTGATTTGCTCCTCATATTTAGGTAAAAATCGAGCTATACTTGAAACAAAACAAGATAGACTTGAAGAAGCTCTAAACCAAAGCAAATCCTTCCATGCCGACAGTTTTGCGGTGGAAAACACAACTCCAAGAACTGAGTCAACGGAGATGGTAAATAACGATGGTAAGTAATGTTTTCCTTTGGATACTATTTTTATAATTAATAGATTTGCCGGGATTGCATTACAGAACATTTTTATGAAAATTTCAAACTGCTCTTAAATTTTGCAAAAATATTCTAATGGTTTATATTTTAAATTTGAGTAATTTGGATTATTTAACCTCATTCCAATTGCGTATACAATATAAATTATTAATTACAAATAGTGTGGAACTGTTGTTTAATAGTCTTAATAAATACATAATTTTATGGCATCTGTTACCCTCCGCTCTTTGACAGGGAATTCCTCGAATTAAAAACATCACCAACTATTCAATGCCAGCAATGATCGATAACTTAGTTAAGGTCATTGAAAGGCTAGATGGTACGCTAATTGAACTTAAAAGGGAATTGCGGAAAACGCATGACAAGGATTACTTCAGTGTCAGACAATGTAATTTTTTCTGATATTTTTCTTTGCTCATCAGCAGTCTATATTTTGTACATAATTGGTATTTTTATTTTAAAAATTTTAGACTTGGTCTTTTCATTTTCGAAGTACGACTCATTTCAGAAGACAGATCGATTTATTAGTGAATTGTATATCCCGTTTTTCTTGTTTTAAAAACACTGATATGTTCTATTTTAGTGGTTTTTCATAAAATAGAAAAGATTTTTTTTCAAGCATTTCCTGCTGCCCAATGAATAATGGTCTTCTTGAAAAAATTAGTTTTCAAGTCAATAAATATGTACCTCAAGGTTTTTGGAAAAGCTTCATAAATAATTACACTTTTTGCAAGATGCCATTAGATTTTGGACAATTTGCAAATGATTAATCTTTTATAATAATTTAGGAAAAATAATTTGAACAGCTCAATTTTTTTTATTATTTCTAATTCTGACTATTTTAGAATGATAGACCAGAATCACAATGCCCGGTTTTGTATAACGGCGATGATTTAATGAGTTGCACTGGGCAACGGCCATCTATATTGGGAGTCAATGTTGCTCGAAAACTGTATTCAGAAGGAGAATTAACAACAAAGATTCTATCCCCCAGAAAGAAGACTTGTACTAGGGCTCACAGTCCTAATCGTAAAGGAATTCTGAAAAGTATATTATTTTTACATCGAATTACGAATGCTTTGCCTTGATGTTTTTGTATTTTAATTATTTTAAAGATTAGATTACTCACATGACATGTTAATAATAATTCATTAATTGCAATATTTCAATGATTATCTTCCAAGATATAAATTAATTCCCCTTGACCGTATAATTCGAAATTTTATAGACAAAAGTGGCTTATACGTGAAATTAGTCCAATT
>CABFPE010000358.1:313164-337212 GCA_900660155.1 Hofstenia miamia
TATATATATATATATATATATATATACATATATACTGCGTTTGTAATGTAGATATGAAAAATTATATGGACTTGCAAAACTTAGAATACTTTGAAGATTAATTTTCAAATATTGCAAGTTTTTGCAAGTTTCGTTATACTGGGTGGTCATGCAAATCGTTCACGACTGACACATGGATATCTATAGCTGAATATTGCCGTCGATAAGATCCTCATGGCAACCTCATCTACTGTCTGGTGTGAAACTTAATCACTTTATCACTATGAAGCTGTTGTACTTTATAAAATCAAAATATCTCAACGGACTAACCAAAAATTATGCAGTTGATGAAAATTCCGAGCTTACAGATCACTTACCTACAGCATTCGGAAATACCTAATATAAATTATATATCTATTTTGAACAATAATGAAATGCTTAAAAATTGCCCAATATTTATCCAAACAACAAAAATACAGTTAGATCACTAATGGTCAGTGTAAAACTTATAAGATGTATGGTTATAAAGTTATTTCAAAAGATTTCTGAACAATCGGAAAAATTTTATTTGGCGTTTTGCAATCGAACTCCATTTGCAACATGAAGTGAACAAAATCAGCGAATAATGAAATTCAACTCATGATTAAAACAAGTAAAAATTGCAAATGTCTTTTGCTGAAAGAATTTAGGGAGAATTATATTATAAATCTAATGTAATCCACTTATCAATAAAATATGAACTCAATAAAAAGAAGTCCAATTATTGGAAAAATGAATAGAAACTCTTAAAAATCAAGTATTATTTAAGGCAAGCCTAAAAATACAAAACATTCATTATTATCAACAACTATGTTAATGCAAAACAATGATTATAAAATTTGCATAAAATAAATCTGCAATCTTAGTTCTTTAAAAATTATTTTTTATTATTGCCACTGAGGAATCTGTAACGGTATTTGCAACTCTCGCATTTTGACTTAGCAATGAAGCAAGTGTTCTGAAACTAATTATTCTATAGATATAGGTTAAGAACTCTACCAATATTTTTATTTTGCATATTTCTTTTAATATTAATTCCAAAAAGTCTGCTTTAGTGAAATCTGCTGATAATGTTTAAAACTTTTTCAGTTTAAGTAGCAAAAAAATACTCAGTATTGTATATTTCCACTTGCACCATCCATGATTCAATTGTTGAGAAAAGTTTTTGTTGTAAGAAATTTTCTTACTGATAACCCTTAGAAATGAAAACATTGTGTACTACATTACTGCTTATAATAAGTCTGAAAAATGATGCTTTCGTATTAAAATAGTTAGCTCAATTCATTTAATATTTTTAGGAAACTTGAAAAGTCAAAATTGGTTATAAAGGATTGAATTTTAAACTACTACAGAGGCGCCGAAAAACCTCACTATTCTATTTCTAAGATTGCAACCCAGATTAGACGACTCTATGCGTTTAGAAATGATTAATTAAATAATTTGAACCAAAGTGTTTAACTTAACAAGTTACGCATCTTACAAGGATAAATCTTAAGAAAAAGTAAAAGAAATACAAGTTTTATTGATATTCATTTACTCTTAGTTCAGGCTTTTCATTACCTGAATTTTAATGAAAAGATATTATTTTGTTTAGATAAACTGTTACACTCAAATACATTGAGAACATTATATTATTAAAATCCTTTTTCACTGAAAAACTCGGCGAAGTCAGCAATAAAAATGGGCAAACATTTGACCAGAAAATCTGTTAACCAAGGTATCTGGAGTTCTGCAATTCCTACAGGCAACTGTCAATTCCTTCAACAAGTACTTCCTGAAAATAGGTATTTCCAATAGCTCGATTGTTGTATGATCTATGTAGTTAATTTTCAAATTACATTGCAAATACAAAGAGCGAATTTTAAACCTGACAATAAATAAAACACATAAAATATATTAGTAAAATGCAATTCAATATTGAAAAGTATAAATAAAAATAGACTGTTTTTCTAGCATTTTTTATAATCATTATTATAAAGCTCTTGTGGAAACCAATTCGAATATGTACTTGAAGATAATTTTATTACATTAAACAATCATAACTTAACACTTCATGAATTAGCTAATTGCATTGACTGACGACCAATTCATGATGATTCACGCCAACCTCAGAATGCCGCCTGAATACAACTTGCGAGAACATGACAGCAACCATAGACACACTGGATATCGTTGAGTATTCGGAAATGCGGGAGAAATGTTTCTCGATTATCTGATCAAGAATCACTCTTCGTCAACATGGCGAAAGTCGTAGCTTTGTGATTTCCAAATATTGTAAAAACGTTACCTTCAAGAAATAGTGAACATGTCGAATGGACAGGTACATAATAAAAAAGTAGTGCTTGGTGGTTTACCGAAATAAACGAAACCACGTGTTCACTCAAAACAGAAAACGAATCAAGAAAAAGTTTTTCGGTTTTTAACAAAAGACGTCGACTATAATCTTATTTCCAAGAAAAAATCCAGTCTTCTTGAAGCAAAGGCCAAAATTTGTGTAATGTCTAATTTGTTTTACAAGCACTCAATTGGTTTCAAATAATCTTAGAATTGGAAAGCTTCAAAGAGCATAGGTAGAATGAATGTGAGCTGAATGAAATATGATTCTATATTAGAAATTCAATATGTTTTAAACTCTGCATTTCTTTGCCAATTCTGTTTTGGGAAACTTTGCTACATCATGAACCATTTCTTGAAGAGTAAATACATATTCTGTGGTTATAAAATATCGCAGCAATTTGAGTTATTGAACGTTGAACTGACACCTTGTCCTGTTAATAATGAGAAAATAAGAAGAAAAAAGTATTCTAAATTATTCAAACTAATCAGTTGCTTTTGAATGAACTTTGCATCCACGTAGTCGCAAAAATAGTCATGAATAAGAGACATTTAATTAGGGTTATTACAAACCAAAAAAGCCAAAAATGAAAGTGCGATATTAGGTGTATGGCGTACAAACACCATCAAAAAGTTATAAACTAGCCCTATCGCTTGTTGCCTGAACAAAGATGAGTTAATTTATTTCAAATGTGTATAGTTTGATAAAATATTTTAAGTTAATCAATAGCTAAGAGTAAACATTATAGGGGCTAAACCATATTGCCTAATATATACGTATTGCATGAATACCAGCTAACAGTTGGGTTGATTACACCACAAAACTTCAGTTTATATGATATGCGAGGTTTGTTTAAAAAGTAACGAGACTGTTCACGTAACTTATATTTCAAATACCGAACTTAATCTAGAACATGTCCCCTTCAAATTATTTTCCCTGGGCTCCAACGCACTTTGTCATCTTTCTCTGTCATGCTTCCCCACAGTCCTGAAAACATTTTTCATGGATTGTTCAGAACTCCTTCGTTAGGGCATTTGTTGCCTTCTAACTCTTAAATTTTGCTCTTTTAATATTTTCGAGCTTGTGTGCAACAAAAAAATCATAGGGGACCAGATCAGGGGAGCAAAGAGATTGTTACAGAACAGCAATGCTATTTTTGGCAAAAAATTCCGGAATGCTTAACACATCTTGTGATGAGATATTGTCGTGATGAACCAGCCATGTCATTTATTATACAATTCTCATCTCCAACTCTTAATGACTGTCCATGCTCATCTGCTTATATTCAACTCACTTGCAATTAGTCTTACAGTCAAATGGTGATCGTTCAACCACTTTTATTTCACACTGTCAGTGTTTGTTTTGCATGACAATTGCCTCCAACTGTTGAAGTAATCTTCAATACCTTCTCTTTCTTCCTTGAAACTTTTTTGTCAAGTAGATCAAGAGTCATTCGTAGGATTTTTCAAAGTTAAACATGAAGTCTCAAGTTCTTTTGCTGTTCAATGGCCATTGTGTTGCTACAGAGGAGAGCAACCGAAATATCTTGTCACAGCGACTTGGTATTAAGTGATCAGAAAAAAGAATGTGAAATGTACACGATTGTCATAGACTGCTGAAATTGCAACTGTACTAAGACAGAGATGCAGAACGCTGAACAGCAAAATATGAATACCTATTTGCACACACTTGTCACACAATAGCTAGTTACGTTACTTTTTAAACACACCTTATATAAAACAAATTTCATTAATAAATAGGTATATTAATTTAGCTTGAACTTCGAACTATTAATCGTGCTTATATTTTAAGGCTCTTCAAAACTAGTTTTCATTATTGATTCACAATAAATAGTTCTCTACGTTTTGAAATGTGAAAACAATTGCTTCACAGAAGAAAACAACTTTAAGGAGTTGTATGAGGCTAATCAGTGAGTTTTTTTATAGTGTAGTCTAAAATATAATTGTCACAGTGCAGAACATAATTACTTAAAAGTGGTTATGATAGAGCCACAACACCGAAGATTCATTTGTAGTGTTCAACCAACGTAATATACAGATGCGTTTCCC
Source organism: Hofstenia miamia (assembly GCA_900660155.1). Taxonomy (NCBI): domain Eukaryota; kingdom Metazoa; phylum Xenacoelomorpha; order Acoela; family Hofsteniidae; genus Hofstenia; species Hofstenia miamia. The sequence goes on from CABFPE010000358.1 coordinate 317,587, forward strand.
AAACGTTTAATTTATACTCCATTTGCTGTTACAAGACAGTAAATATGACAAACATGCATCACATGTTGTGTTAGATACCATGCTGATTTGTGGACTTGCATCAACTAGAAATTGTAGTCGATCCGATATAATCACATGATCACACTATCATTTAACTTTGCCATCAAAACTGCGATAACAGTAGCAAAATCAACTGCTGCAGATCTTTGGCTAAATTTGTTTCTTGCCGGTATATCTTGTTGCAGAAGAACAGAATTTGACCCATAGCTAGTCTGTACTTACTGAATTTCAAGACCGAAGAAATGATTTATGATCACCGAGAGACATGTTGGCAATCATTTCTCAATAGCCTGCAGTGGTAGTGGAAGAATTGTGGTGCAAACTGCTACGCATCAAGTGAAAATGCGGCAACACATTTTTAGATCATCATAAGTTCGATCAAAATTTACAAAAATTTATACGTCGGTATTGCATAAATTGCTGACAGGACTACTAATTAACTTATCCAGAAAATTACACAAAGATCAAAGGAAAGTTAAATTATTGTTCCATAATTTAAAATTTTGAATGAGATTTGAATATAATTATTGCTCAAGCTAGCAGAAAATTTATTTCCCTAAAATATTTTTTTTAAATTTTCTGACATATGAGTTGTATGCTTGAATTAACTATAATGCTGATTAGGAATTAACTACAGATCTAAACATAATTATTTAAGTAGCTACTATAAAAAAACAAAATTTTGGCAAGCCGGATCAGACAGATTGCTTGAACATAATTATTTGAACTGATTTGATTAAAAAGTATATTTACAAGCAAAAAATACTTTATGGATAAAATGAAGTGATCTTAAAATTAGCACTCTCCTACCTTACTATGGACTTAAATTAAACCGGATTTTAACTTAGATAAAATAGCAACAAAAAACTAACAAAAAATTAATTCCAGAATCGATAATTTTTAGTTTTGCTATTCTGTACAAACTTAATTATGTATCAGGGAGGTATTTGGATTAAAAAATATAGATTAAACAATATTTAAAATAAATGATAAATTACTTTTGAATGTATACACAATACAGAGAAATAGTTGAATACTACTTTTTTCATTTTCTTGAAATACAAAATCAACACCAACGAGATATAAATTTAAAGTGTAAACAGATAAAGGTTTCCGAAGAACTATATATATATAGTAGTAACTAAAATGTAAGTAGACTGAAATGTGAAAATAAATGTATTTAGCAAACTAGGTTCCAAAAATTATAGAATTTTAGGAGAGCAACTACTTGAACACAATTTGAAACATTCACCGAGTGTTATAAATTAAGGATTTCAACCTCAGATACCACCATTACAAAATATTTATGTATCTCAGATTTACATTTAAAAATGATAAGCACATCTATAAACAACTTAATTTTTGAAATATAAATACAGATACAAACACTGAAATATCAAATTTATCTAGTTGTCTGGCAAATCAACATTTGAAGTTTTCTTTTCTAATTTTGATAAACGTCGCTTTCGTAGTTCATTTGCATCTGTTGGTTCATCTAGCGAATCTGGATCAGAAACTACTGATAATTCTTCTGGTTGCGGAAAAGTTTTTTCATTGTGTGGTTGGGAATTGGATGTCGATGGAATATCTTCACTATTTTCATCCTGTTGATGTAAATTTACTGGTATTGGTATATTTGCTTGTTGCTGAGCGATGACTGAACTATATTGCTGCAATTGAATGACAGCGGAATCTAATAGTAATTTAATTTGATGTAAACACTCAATGCGTGCTTGAACGTTTGCACGTTCATTTCCTTCCATTGCACGGATCTCTTCATCAGATAAAGAAGAAAGGTTGGGTCGCAAAGGCGGAGGGCAAAAGGCAGGTGGAGGGAACCAAGGAAAACTTCCCGGAGGTATTTGAGATCTATTTCCATTATTGTCTGCTTGATTTTGTTGAGCTTGGAGATTAGGTGCAAAAGGAAAGTGATATGGAAAAAAAGGAGCAGCATTGTTAGGTGCATTGCCATTACCGTTTTGAACATTTGCTTGTTGGTTGACAGGAACTCGCCTGAATAATCCAGCAAACATTGGTTGATGAGCAGGATCAGCTGCAGCTGCTTGGGGTTGTGGTGCAGCAGCAGTATTATTAGCACCTGCTGCCGTTAATATATCAACTCTACAAGTAGGACAAGTTTGTTGACGTTGAAACCAGGATCGTAAGCAAGAGGCATGGAATACATGATTACAAGGTAGTCGCTTGGAACCAACATCCATTTCTTCACGACAAATAATGCAAGTTGTATCCATCGATGATAAGTCGGCTTCGGTAATACTAGCAAATCTAGTGTTCATATAGTGTATAGCTCGCCTTGACATAACTACATCATGAAGAGACTTTTTGAATAATCGTAGGGCTAAGTACATTGGGCGTATAGCAAAAAGTGGAAATGTATGAATTGCGATCATTATCATCATGAAAAGAGTGTAAACTATAAGCTTTAATGCACTTGTAATTAACTCTGTATAGAGCATATATACAGCCTAAACGATAAAATTAGCAGAAATATTAGTAATGTGTAAAGTTTACATAGTACTATTTAAGTTCAAACTTTGTACATTGTAGAAAAATGAAAACAACTGCATTAGTTTATTAAGATGAGAATATAAAGGAAACTACAAAAACAAAATACGTGTGAACACAAGCATTTTTCAAAACTTTTATTATCAAAAAATAGTATAATAATAATGCTAAGATACTATTCCAAAACAAAAATGTTTAAATATTATAATTGAAATAGACTTCAGTATACATTTCTTTGACACCAGGTTAAAATAACTTAGGATTTAGAAGTCACAATAGTTGCAACAAAAAAATAAATGATTAACATTTAACATAATTTGTAAATAATAAATATTATGTTAACTAACGCCTACCTTATTATCCCAAGGATTTTCGGTTCGAAGATCAAAGGTATGTAACAGGTACTTAATGAAAATAGCAAGTAGTCCAATAACAAGAACAGAATATTCAAAACCGAAAACTATTTGAGCTGAGGCACCGCGAAGAACTGTGGTGTGATAGGCAGAACGTATGAAAGCTAGATCAATCACAACAAGTAAAAAGAGTAAAGTAATAACACGTATGTGGAAAAGAGTGGATATATTGGGACTACGCTCCATGAAATCAATTCTATCCTAAAGTAGATTAAGTGAAAATTAATATTTTCAAATGTTCTTCGAAGTTTTAAAAAGAAGCGATAGATTAAGAAGCATAAAACATTTTAATTTAGTTGAAACGAAAAGCTTAAAAGGAACATAATTGTTTGTTTGATACTAAGAAATTTTTCGTATTGCGACTAAGGCATCAATATTAGCTAATAAAAAATTGTTTAAATAAACTAAACGATGACACTTTCAATGATATATTTAGTTTTTTATGCTAACACATAGCAGACACTAAAACTTCCATTTTTGTTTATTCAATTTTCTCTAATAAATTAGAAAAAATAAATTTTATACAGCATTATAATTTCTATTTACAGTGTTTAATAAAATCATTTCGCATGAACACAACACTTCCAAGTTTTATCCATGGAAAAGCAATAAATGAAAACAAAAAATGTGATATACTTCAGTTGTATGAGTGCAGATGAAACGTGCAATAAATTTGTGCGCTACTGTACACATGCTTACAAAATTATCCGCCTTAACTAACTCAATATACAGAAGAATTAGTATCATTCAATTTGAGAATGATTTCACAAAATAAAAAATTTCATTTACTAAATGTTGGTTTCAATATTAACAAAGAATCTTTTCTCTATTGTCTCATTCATGATATGATGAACTATGATATTATGTATTCTACTCTTTTAATTAACAACGCAACAGCCTGATGATGTTATAACAAAATGTCTACGTTGATTAAAATTGGCATTATTCCACATTAATACAAATGATTCAAAATTCACTAGTCAACAAAAGTTCATATTTTAAGAGATCTTTCCACGGAGATATTTTTCTCAATGTTCCACCACTTTGGCAATAGTTATTGTAATATATAGGGTGTCCCAAATATGACTTCGAATTTTCAAGATTATGACTCAACCATATACAAAATATGACTTCAAATATGACCTTACGTTTATTCAATTCGTTTGTTGCAATTATTGTAACAAAACAAAAAATATTTTTTAAAGTTTCGTCAAGACCTATTTCAAAATAGAAAAAACTTTTTTCCACCGCGCAATTTGTTGCACAACATGCCTGAACTTGTGCAAAAAGAGAATGCGAGATATTTGATCTTGCGCCGTTTTCAATGTCGACGAAATCCTTTCCCAATAAACGCTTATTTATATATTCGAAGATGGCGCATGGGTTTTCCTTGAATGTAAGTTGTTCAATATAATTGTAAGCCGATATTATTGAATATACTGATAAGAAATTTTTTTCTGCAAACTTTTCGAATACCTTTAAATTTTCTTCTGATGAAATTGTATCAACAATTCTAAGAGATGTTGTCTCGCTGGGTAACGGGGTTTTCATCTTAATAAATAGTTCTTCACGGCAGGATGTCTTAACTATATTAAAGGTATACCGGCCTATAAAAATGTTTTAATGCCTTTTTCATTGAAATTCGGAAGTGCAGGTGTGGATATAAACTATTGCGGGACGTCTGATGTTGGAAACAATTTCCCTGATTGGTCTACATGAAATCGTTTATTGTGCTTTACAACTTTCTCGCAAAAATTCCAGAATATTTGATTCGTTGGTGTGCAAGAAAACTGTTGGATATTCTGACAAAAACAGCAGCTATTTTACCCATGCGCTTTAGTGTGTGTAACAACAAACAAATGCCGACGAGTTGACTGTGTGAAACAAGCTGCAAATGATGTCATTTTGATTGTGTAGAGGAAATTAACAATTACCGCAAAGCTGTCTGTGTAACTGGCGTGATTCTACACCTAACAACAAATGCCGTATAAGAGTTCATTGTTTCAAAATGACTTTTACCTTTTTTGTCCTAAACTATGCCATATATTATGACTTTGGGTCGCCATAATAATATATCAACGTTCGTGTATTCTTAGAAATTCTTAGAAAAGTTCAGGTGACGGGAAGGAGAGGAAATGTAAAGGTATAGTTTTTAGAACCTATTGACCATACAAAGAACTCTTATTTTTGTTTGGTTGATACAAGACGCATAGGAGCGAAAAGCAGACATAGAATCAATTATGCTAATGTTTCTTTATCAACCAAACCTACTTCGCATTCAAATGCGTTTCCAGTATCAGTTTTCCAGGATTTATGTCAAACAGCAGTGATCAAGAGAAAAAAGCGAATCCCAAGTATCATCAATTTGTTGAAAGCTTGGTCAAACCGAGCTCAAAGATCTTGGTGATTTGGGTATTTCCAATACTTAAATTAAATCAGGGTTGCCACCTCATTCAAGTGACCAAATAATTTTGGATAGAGAAGAGCCTGTTTTAAAGAAATACAGAAATTCAAGTGGGTCTGTGAGAAAAAAGGGATGGGAGCGAAGCCCGGTGTTTGAAGCAAGGAATTTTGAGGATTTCCTTTTAATTCAAGTTCTAAGTATAGTCTAAAATGCGTAATTCTCAACAACGGCAATCATTATGCACCAGTAAACAAAAGCTATTCTATTGTTTTGAAAGAATACTATAATCACATAAAAACGTTACTGAACTTATAAAACACAATGAGGACAATTAGGTAAAATTCGAAAACCTCAAGAGTGTTAAAATTCATTCTCTACCAACATGTTGGATTTATCTGCAATTTCGTTTTACTTTTCTTAATAAATTCGATGCGATTTTCGATTTAATTTATAAAGTAGAAATATATTTTAATAATTTAACAAAATTGTCACTTACCTCCAATAGCCAGTGAAAAATTTTTAGAAACAAAAGCACAGTAAACATAGCGACAAATTGGGGAGTAAAATCATCGCGGAATACTGTAAAAGCAAGGCACGTTTCAGTCACTGCATACCAAGATCTTTCAATTAAATGTTCTACTTCTGCTGCTCTGAGCGGTCCGAAAAAAATTTTTCGCAATAATTTTCCAGCTAATAAGACAAGAAATAATGCCTGAATGTATAAAACTGCTAAACTAATTCCGGATTTTGAAAGATAAACTATGGTAGGATAAAATTGTTGTTTATGCCTAAATGCATTTCCAATTACACCAGCTGTTAGAAGAAAACTGCCACAAGTGCAAAGCCAAAACCGCATCTTTAGAAGTGCGTGCATTTGGCAATCTGTAATCAGAGAAGTATATTAATAAATATTATTTATGAATAGGAAATTAATAAATTGATAAATTACTAACATTGAGAAAGCCTAAAGAAAGACTTTGATATGTTAAAAAACCGAATATTGATCTACAATAAAAAAGATTATAGCGAAATTAAAAAATGTTGAAACTTTAAATAAGAAAAACATATTAAATTCAGTATAAATGCATGATAGAAGAGTGAGCAGGCGAAACAAAATACTTTTAGAATAAAACTTCCCTCCCCTTCCAAAACGCTCTCATTTTTGCATATGAGATATTGATATTCAACCTGACAGAGCGCGCCAGACCTTTATTGATCTGGACCCTAACAAATCTGCAGGAACTGATGGCATTGAGTTCAATCGCTGAAGTTTGCAGTGACTCACTTTGTATTCGCTCATAGTTGCTATTTTCTAAATCCATGGAAACTGGTTTGATACTTTCTGAATGGAAAAAGAGTAATGTGACACCAATATACAAAAATAAGGGTGACGGCTCTGACCCTAAAAAAATCGTACACAATTGATGAATTGATTTATTTGCTGCATATAACCATGTCACTGTTAACGAAAAAACAGAAAATAGCAGAAAATTTTTTTCGATCCGGCCGGTGCGTTGGCTCTGTTCCAAATTCTGAGATCAAGCTAAAGCTGCATTCCAATGAGATAATAAGAAAACTTAATCGTTGGCGACCAATTTGTCTTGACGGTCGATGTCAAACAGTAAAAAATTTTCAAATTTTTTACCATTAACTTCAGGAGCACCCCCAAAGAGGGGTTCTTGCCCTACTTTGTTTTTGCCATTTATTAATAATTTGACGGACACTATAAAATTCAACAAAATGCCTTCTGCCGTACCTCATCATATATATGCTGATTACACGATGTTGTTAGCCTCTGCTAACACTGATACAGAACTATTGGCGACTTTGAATGTCCAATTAGATGAGATAACCTTTATTGAGCTGCAAAGTAAAAACTAAACATTAAATAACTCAGGAAAAATACAATTCTATCAATGTACATATATTTGCCTCAATTAAAATTCTATTTGAAAAAACGAGCCTTCGAAAACATTCGTCCATTCAAGAAAAAAATATTTAAATGCATTTTCAATTAGTATTAGAACGCTAAGAGGAAATGTACAATCTTACAAAATCTAATCAATAAAGAAAAGTATTATATTAATGTAGGATATTTAAATTCTCGTAAGGAATATAATTTGTATTAACAATATTTGCTAAATATTAATCTTTTACCATGATCAATGTCATCATATTTAGATATTATTTCTAAAGCAGAAAAAGCCAAATGCAAACTTAAGGTGAAATCAAAATATTAAAAAGAGTATTTGATCATTTCGAAGCGCAACGAGGTGCCGCTTAATAAAAAATATAAGAATATATATTTGCAAAACTATCAACCAATAGCAACGCTATATTGTCACCAAGTGGAATTCAAATTAAACTGAAGACGGTCTCCACAAGAATGTGGACGAACAGTGTCTTAACATAAATTCAATTTGAGGTATGATATACTTATCAGGACAGCGCCACTAAATTTCAGCACTTAGATTTAGTCAGCAACTCAGGGTGCCACTCTTTTGTAATGTTTACCTATTACTAGGAGCTAATGGTTTGCTTTCTAATTTGAAATGTTGCTTTGCCGGAAAGTTTTTTTTGTTCCTTTAAATTCTTAAATATGTACAGCAGACACATTAAAATGGTGCATGCTCTTCATTTTATGTTTTTATTCAAATGTAGTCTCGTTCTACTGAACTGTATATTAAATGAACGATATTCTAATTTTTAAAGTTCATTTATGCGCACATTTTTCTAATTTTTATAGTTTAATTATTAAATTGTAAGACATTGACGTAAAAATTAAACGTGCTATAATTTCCAGTGATTTTGGAACTTGAATAATAAAGTAAGATTTTTCTGAGTAAATTTACATTATCTTCAATAAACAGTACTTTTTAGTATTTTCACAACAAATGTTTGCCTGCAACAGAACTGAAGAAGCAGTTTCAATCTATACCAAAACTGAAATGTTGAAAATTTGAAGGGCTACAAAAAAACCCTGTTAGTTACAAATTGACAAAAAATAATTCGCTATGCAACTTTTAGAGTCTATTGTCATAATGCATGAAATTTGCTGTTTTACTTGAAAGATACAAATCATTTTTACATATTTTAAGGCCTTCAAATTCTTCCCATTTTTAATGCTCAAAAATTTCTAAAGATCAGCATTTTTCTTTCTTTAGATAGACTACTGTCGAACACAAACTTAAAATTAATTGCTCGCCAAATGCTGGCAACGAAGATTTCGCGCAAAGCTGCATCCACAAAGGGTTGCGATCTCGTGGGAAAAAAGTAAATTAAAAAATACATTCTTTTTCTCTTAGGGTGCCTTCAGATTTGGAATATCTTTCTTCTTTTATCTGTTGTTGGGTTACAAAATAATACTTTTTATCAAGCTTTTTTAGTGATGGATGTTAATGGGAAATTAGGTAAAATTTGAAATCGAATTGCGGGGAAAATACTTAAAATTTAAAATTGAATTCCTATTACTGAAATGTTCAAATAACCATTTCTCGTACTATGAGCCCGCATTTCTTTATAGAATATAAAATACTACACCTAGTGCAGATTTACTTCCTAGTTATGCTGACAATCTTCTATAGGAAGATGGCAAATTTAAACAGCATTTTGCGGCAGATAATTATTTTTAAATCGCAGTGCTATTGATATGTTTAGTTCAAGAAATGTGCAAATGGCAGAATTGGAAAAGGCAAATTTCCAGGTGTTGCAAAGGTGATGAAGGAAAAGCCACGTAGAAATATCTATATAGTAGCTTGTGACATCAAGCTGAGCTTAGACAATGGAGTTTTTACTGCAATCTCAACTCTTGATCAGGAACCTATTCCAAACAACTTTATTGGAACCATGATACATTTAGTAAGTAAAAAATGAATTTCTAGGGAGGAACTTTGAACTTCTTGACAGTTCCAGAATGCCAGGAAGCGCGGACACCCTGTTGTGATTGCCCATGAAAAATATTGGACAAAACAGCACCTTATCGAAACTACAAGACTATGTGAGGATGGAATACGACAAGACTGGTACGATTATTTATTAAATAAGACAAACTTCTTCCCAAATCACTATAGGTCATACAAAGAATCTAATACAACGCAAAAGGTGAGCTAAGAAATTATAATTATAAGATAGGACTTTTTATAATATCTTAAATATATCAAAATGAATGCATATATCACTAAAAAATGTTTGTATTTCTAATTTTTAACATTTATAAGTATAGCATAGGGACGTTAAGAATGTGTTGGCAAACTCGACTGAAGACACAAATTAAAGTATTCACAAATCTTAAATTGTCAAAATATATTTTGATTTTTTATTGAAATTTATGTTTTGTAGTGAAACCCTAAACTGTGATTGTTATGTTGCTAATTGCTGTTTTTGCAATATCCCAAGAGTAATGCTATTGTATTTATTTATAAGTGAGAATTTCAGATATCAAAAAAAATTATCGACAGCTAAATCAGATGGATTTTGAAAAATATTAAATTTAAAAATTAAAGTTGAATGGAAAATTTCAAAAAAATGTAAAATGAGATAGTATAGGGTGAGAAAATATACTTTGTTTCAAATAGCATATAGCAAAACTACCATTTCAAAAAATGCTAGTTGGAATTGCACTTTAGTCAATTTTATTCTTTGCTTTGCTGATCTTTGCATTGCTGTTTTTGTTTAATTCTACTCAAGTTAGACTTATAGTTAAATATCTTAGTTTACTATTATATGTTTAGGTGATTTTAGATGGGTTATCTTTGTTAATTGCTTAAACAAATTTGTTGCATTAATCAAAATGCAAACTTATACTTTCCTTTTAGATTATATGTTAAAATATTATAGTTTGAGAAACCTTTAAGGATATTGACATTGGGGAGCTGTTCCTAAATTTCTAAATTATTGGAATTGCTATTGCTTTGCTAAATAAAATTTTTAGTTTTTCTTTACTAAATACTTTTATCAAATTAAGGTAAGCATTGGCTATACTTTGTTATTTCTCTTAATTTTGAACTAAAAGTAAAAGCATTGTAAATGAAACAAGTATGGTTTTTTTTCAACATTAGAATATTTTAATATTTATGTAATATAATTATTGGTAACAATGTATATGATTTTCATTGGAAGAGGCTTAACACATGATGAAAATGCATTGCATTTGATAGTTTTACATGTATTTGCAAATTTCCAGGTGATTCTGTTGATGATGCTTCTCATGCAGAAACAAGCACTTTTGAATTGTGTTCACTGCTTTTTGTTGGTATTTTTCACATCACTACTACAATGCAAGCCACCCCAACAATACATATACCAATGTTGCTATCCTTTTGGAAGCTAAAAGATAAACAAAGTAATAAAGGCATTCTGGCATGAAGAAAACACATATGTTAACAACAAACAACAAGCTCTGGAGAAAATTCAAGAGAAAAATTATAGAAAGGCAAAAGCAGTACTGATTAAAAACAATCATGAAAGAATATTCATTGAAGGTGACATAAAGTCATACAATCTGTACAACAAGAGGCAAATGATACAAAGACAAATTCAAACAGTCTGTAACAAGATTGAGAAGAGAATGCTGAAAACAGTAATACTATTCTCAGGACTTAATGACATAATCTGGGGAGAGCTCTGGAGCAGGCACTACAAATATTGCAATATCACAAGAAGGGTTGAAATAGTAACCATGATCTAGCTAGGAAAAAAAACTGGAAAACATCAGCAGACAAGAAGTCATAGAAAACATCAGCACATTCTATGACAAAGCATAAATATCAAAGTCATTGTGGTTGACTTACAAATTTTTCTACCTGGAAATACACATTGATCCAGCATTAACCCATACTAGTAGAGTGGATGGGATAATGATACTAATGGTAGCAATAAAAAGACTACATCTATAAAAGAAACATAACATGTTCAGACAGAAGTTAAATGGAATGAGGATGCTTTGTATGATATCCAAGGAGTTTGAAGACCCTCAATTCATAAAACACAAAAAGATTGTGATGGAAAAGTAAGTGGTGATGAAACTCTCAAAGAGCAAACTGTATGAGAAGACAGAATGGGACATGCCAGAAGCAATAGAACTGATTAAGACAGCCAACAAGATGACCAATGGAGAAAGAGTTGTGATGATCAATTAGCAATGCTGGGGGAGGATTATAGCATAATTGGCACAAAAGACAAGAAAAGAACAAAAATAAATTTCATTAATTTGAGAGATTATTTATTTTGATTATGCTTTTCTTAATTAGTTATTCTTTATTGTAAAGCAGTGAAATTAATAAAACAAAAATGTTTGTCTGCAAACAAGTTTTACAAAAAGAAGCATCCAAAGTTGCATAAACTAATTAATAACACATTGTGTAAGAAAATCAGATGAGAGTTCAATGACAGCAAATTCTATCAACTAAAACAGGTACATGTTTTTCTGGTTGCAAAGTACAATATAAATTTGATGTAAAGAAAAGAAAAGGTGATACATTAAATAGTTTGGATTTTACATTTATGTATCAGGTTTTATTATATTATGACAACAGAAAGCTAAACATTGAGGCACACAAGTAGCCTTCATGGATGCCCATAGTGCAATTATTAGCCTTCAGGTAGTGGTTTCTTCATTTAGAAAATCCCAAGACAGCTTCTGCATTCATTCTACCCTGTTGAGGAAAGTGTGACTTTATGTTAGGTGTACAAATAGGGATTTTTATTCCATTCATCTTTCTTAATGAATCAATTTATACTTTATGACTAATGTCATTATACAGTTGGACAGCTGATCATAGGCTAACCCCTCTTATTTTAGATCCAAATCTGTGTAGGCTATTATGCATAATAAACCTTATTAAACATAATGGGTGCCTACTAGCACAGTATTATCTATGTCACCCTATTGATATATCTGGATAGTCAATAACCAAGTTTCTGCCAGCAGCAACAATTGCTAACATGTATTGGAGGATATGTATTACTATAAATTTAAGGTTATTATATTTAAGGCATATAAGAAATGAAAGTGGCAAGGTTGCATTTATTTCTAACTATTGAGCTATAATGAGAGCAATTGCTGTACAAATTTAATAATGGTAAGCCACACTGAGGAGCATCACACTTCACTACATAAACTATTGTCAATGAGAGGATTCATAAGTCAAAACCAATTTCATAGTAAATGGTGATCACTCCTGGAAACCACATCACTTTTGATTACCAGGCTCCACTTCAGACTCTGGCCTTAGCAGTTAACCTTTCAATCTAAATGGGAGCTTGTTAGTTGGATACATAAAACTGTATATCAGCCTACATTATATAAGTTAATCTAATAAATCACAAGTTAGAACTGTTAGTTGGAATCTCACATAGCAGAGATAGTTATATTGTAGCTATGAAAAGTAATAGAAAAGCTAATTACAGTTGATCTCTAAGCTGTTGGGATTCTACACTATGGTTAGAGCACTTTATTGGTCAAATATGAACTGTTACCTTGAAAATATTTCATACCTAATGCTATGGTTAGACTGTGATCTAAATTGTAATGCAGTCTAACAACTTGCTGGTGATGTGATTTTGTACTCTTGATATCAATCATGTAGTATAACCAAAGACTTAAATAATTGAAGAATTTGCTTCATTTCTTATTAAACTTTTTGATTCTAATAAGATTTTGTGCATAATGCCTTTTATGTAGAATCAGTACTTGGCTGGGATGGCCTTAAATTAAGTGATGTTTTACAACTTTTTTTTATTATCCTTCCTGTAATGGGTACAACTCCAAGTTTGTTCATGCTTTTCAATTTATTATTTTACCTACTGAGACTATTATTTGACATCACCATTGCAATCTGCTCAGTAATGAAATTTATTTAGAATGACCTCATACATATAATAGTTCTTATAATTCCCTAAAACAGTAGGTTAACCTAGGGGTAGTTATCCAGCTATTTAATGACATTTGTTATGAGTGTGAATGAATCAATAGGAAAGCTAAACAATAAAAACTCCTAATCATAGACATAAACTATGAACACACCTTCCTAAAAAGGACATCAGCCACATGAACTTAAAGATGGATGATGTAATGCTGGTGATCAGCTTTTCCAGAATTCCAATAGTTGAATTTGGTGATCCTGAGTACTACTCATGTGCTCAAATGTATAAAATAAATCCAAAGTAGTTTAATTCATCAACAAAATAAATCCACTACATCATTTTTATACTGAAAATGCAAACAATCAATATGTATCTGTCCTTGTAAATTTGAATTGTTAACATGTACTTTGTCTGCTATTTTTCTACAATGTCACTAATTAATTAGCTTAGCACTTCATCTTCCAAATTTGTCAAATGCTTTTGCCAACAGACAGCATTAACATAACTACTCTTAATACTATTTATACAAATTGTTAATTGAAAGATAGGCATTAATTAATAAGTCAGGACTAGTTAAATGACAGCAATATCAATGTTGCAAGCAGTCAATTTTGACTGCTTTGGGCATTCTAGTGTTAAGAAAGACATGCATTGTAAAGTTTTGTAGACATGTTAATGTATGCTAATACAAAAAATAATAATGTCAAAGAACAAGTTATTTTAAGAAAATGTATTCTTTTATTGGCTCTGTGTCTCTTTTAGATTTCAAAGAATCTAAAATAGTAATGTTTAATATCACAATCCTAAAAATACTTGCACATTTATTAGTGTAATTATAATATTCATTTTATGGCTTTGAATTTGTTTTGTGCAAAAAATGACAGCTCCATTCTAAAAATTTATGAAGAACTGTATTATGCATTTTGAAGTATATTATATTATGTGAAATAATCTTTAAAATAAGCTATTAAGTTTATTCAAAGAAAGTTAGAATAGAGTCAAAGGACATTTATTACTAAAATATATATGAAATCTACAAACTAAAATATGACAAGGCTCTTTACAAAACTATTTACATATACAGCATTTTTAATGGACATTTTTTTCCAAAATATTTTGACCATGCATTGGGTTTATTATCTATCAACAATAATTTTGCTTATTCCATAAAAATTGTTTCATTTATGATGCTAAATGTGTATTATTCATTTTATTGATTTTCATATAATTATTAATTAAAAGAAAGAACTGAATATATCAGTTACCAAAATATTCCCTTTTTACTTAACACAAGAAGTACCATTACACCTTGAGATTCATTTTTCATGTAGCATTTCAATTAAAAAACTATGTAAAAGAATGAAAAAAGTTTTACTAATGTAAATTTTTAGATGTGTTGTTTTTAATGAATGCATACACAAGTACACAAAACTATTATTTGAGTCAATTTTGACACATTTGGTACTTCTAGTGTTAATTTGTATTATAAATTTGCAGTTCTTTATTTGGTAATGTACCCTTTTTGAGATCATGAGTTTCTAAAAACATTATAAATAGCTGTTGCACTCGATGATGTTGAGGATCTGAAATCAAGCATTTCAATAACTACTCCTTTCCCATGTAGCCACCACCAGTGGTCCACTGGTGGGGAATGAGTGGCATTGGCGGCCACCNCCACTAGTGACATCTGATTTACTCTTAATCATAAATAATATAAGAGCTAATGCTTGCAAGTAAAATATTATTCATTATTATGCTCTCTTAGATCTCATAAACATATAAAATTCATTGTGAAGAGCTAATTTGTAATTTTCTGTTTGCATAAATTATAAGATATATGTGCAGAATGAAATTTCAAAATAATTTATTCACTATTATTCGTGGACCTTGAAATCAATGTTTACATGTGTACTTAAAATTGGGCAAAATATATTTTTAATTATTGGAAAAAAATAATGTTTAAAAATTGCAATTTCTTCGGAAATTGAAAATTAAATCTAAATTGGGCATTTTTGTATGCTTGTTGTTATTGCTTATAATAAAAAAATTCGTTATATTTACCATTGTCAACTTAAAATCAATGTAAATGGTAATCTTTCTAGCATTTCCTTCAACCCTTTGTTGGGTTTGTGTTAGTTTAAACTGCAATGTTTAAACTCTATCAATATAAAAGTTTGCTGTTGCTACATTTGAGACATTGATCTAATGCTTAAATCATATTTTTGCCACCAGTTGCCCACCAATTAGCCACCAGTGGACCACTGATGGACCACCAGTTTACCGCTTTTGGTCCACTGGTGCACGGGCGGCCAAACCCCACCTGGTGGCCCACCGCATCTGCCACTGGTGGTCCACCAGTATTTGGCTACGTGGGTTATTACTACTACTATTAATGAACTTAGTCCATTAAAAATAAATTTATGAATCATATGCATAAAGATTGTTACTGAATAGCGCAGCTCGTGGCCAAGCTGTCAAATGAGGACTTTAGCTTGCTTATGGAGACATGCTTTTCAATATGAATACAGTAAATAACTATAATATATATATATATATATATATATATATATATATATTTGTATATACTTGTAGATTCAAAATTATTAAAGGACATTAATTCGATAGTGAACAGCGAAATACTTTCAGGCATTTTAAATGAACTCAACATAAATTCATATTGAAAGCATAATTTATGCATGTGTATATGTTATATTATCATTTCTGAAATCTAAGTTGTTGAACAGGAATTAAATTTGCTTCATTATTTATAATCGCTTGTGTTATGGTTTTAGGGAAGCTAAAACCAAGTGCAAAGTACACCAATTAATTAAAAAATTTATTCTATTGTGCAATTACATATTTGGAAGATTATCTAGAGCAGGAGAACCAATGATTGACTCTGTAAATTCTAGAGAGGTTAAAGGCTTGTAGACGACGTCTGGAAATTTTCAGGCGTCTTTTAAAATCTTCAGAAAACAAAGATTCATCGGGAGTTTTTGTTCGCGGAAAATCATGAATGCTAATAAGAATTTGCTTAACTTCGGCAATATCTCTAAAAATATAATCAACGTAGGCTATATTAAAAATAAATTCCCAACGTTTTAATAAATATAAACAAAACATAATAATAATGTCAAAGAACAAGTTTTTAAAAAAATGTATTCTTTTATTGGCACTATGACTATTTTAGATTTGACAGACACAGAAAGCTAAAATGGACGAAGGGTTTTATAAATTCTAAATATGAATAGTTCACTAAACGAGAAACAATAAAATCAGTTCTAAATATAAGAAAATAGATTTTGTTGTTTTATATCAAATATAGATATGTCCATATGCTCAAAAACATACCTGGAAACGAACATGCTCTCTTGATTAAGGCACTCGTGAGATGAGTTGGTGAAGGAAAGGCTTTTCTTTTTGTGAATTTGTTTATGATTACGAGTGGTTTCGACTGCACTATCATCATCGGATGATGCTAATGAGTGCTTAGCTGATGGAATTCCAAGTAAAGCTAAAAATTGTACTTCAATCAAAACACAAAATTTTTCAAAAATGGAACATATGCATTCCCATTAACAATCAAATTTGTGATTCATCAATTCGCAGCGCAATTTGCTGTAAATTGTAAACTAAATTGCTATATAAAGAAGTTTTGAAAATTTGAAAATAGCAAATGTTAACTAAAGTTTATTTATATTATAAATAAGTTGTCAATTATTTACCAGAGTTTTCTGGAGAATGGTTTGCGATTCCACTAGCAAGTCTAAGGAAAGTGAGGGCTGTAGATTCCAGGTCTAAAATTGATCTACATAACTTGTATGTCAAACACTTAACTACCAAAGTTAAAATACACAGGCTATATAAATGTATAAATTTCTATTTGTACAAAACCATGTACATGTACAATAATCATAACTTTGAAGAAGTTGCAAGTTTTCCAATTCTGCATTTCTTTCAACGCATATCATTAAGAGAAATTAAAAATTTTTAAATTTTATACAGTAATATATTTAAACCTTTTTAATAACAAAGAGTGTTCTTGAAGGGAGACAAACTTTCATCAAGATTGTATGAGTTAATTAAAGACTTTAATGTCAGTATAGTGTGCAATATTTAAAATGCTCGTATTTAATAAAAGTAATCGTAATAGTGCAAATACTTAAAGTTGTGTTGAGGATATAAAAGGAGAAGTTTTCTGAGTTTTAGTAGTTCTTGCTCGAACAANCGTAGGCTATATTAAAAATAAATTCCCAACGTTTTAATAAATATAAACAAAACATAATAATAATGTCAAAGAACAAGTTTTTAAAAAAATGTATTCTTTTATTGGCACTATGACTATTTTAGATTTGACAGACACAGAAAGCTAAAATGGACGAAGGGTTTTATAAATTCTAAATATGAATAGTTCACTAAACGAGAAACAATAAAATCAGTTCTAAATATAAGAAAATAGATTTTGTTGTTTTATATCAAATATAGATATGTCCATATGCTCAAAAACATACCTGGAAACGAACATGCTCTCTTGATTAAGGCACTCGTGAGATGAGTTGGTGAAGGAAAGGCTTTTCTTTTTGTGAATTTGTTTATGATTACGAGTGGTTTCGACTGCACTATCATCATCGGATGATGCTAATGAGTGCTTAGCTGATGGAATTCCAAGTAAAGCTAAAAATTGTACTTCAATCAAAACACAAAATTTTTCAAAAATGGAACATATGCATTCCCATTAACAATCAAATTTGTGATTCATCAATTCGCAGCGCAATTTGCTGTAAATTGTAAACTAAATTGCTATATAAAGAAGTTTTGAAAATTTGAAAATAGCAAATGTTAACTAAAGTTTATTTATATTATAAATAAGTTGTCAATTATTTACCAGAGTTTTCTGGAGAATGGTTTGCGATTCCACTAGCAAGTCTAAGGAAAGTGAGGGCTGTAGATTCCAGGTCTAAAATTGATCTACATAACTTGTATGTCAAACACTTAACTACCAAAGTTAAAATACACAGGCTATATAAATGTATAAATTTCTATTTGTACAAAACCATGTACATGTACAATAATCATAACTTTGAAGAAGTTGCAAGTTTTCCAATTCTGCATTTCTTTCAACGCATATCATTAAGAGAAATTAAAAATTTTTAAATTTTATACAGTAATATATTTAAACCTTTTTAATAACAAAGAGTGTTCTTGAAGGGAGACAAACTTTCATCAAGATTGTATGAGTTAATTAAAGACTTTAATGTCAGTATAGTGTGCAATATTTAAAATGCTCGTATTTAATAAAAGTAATCGTAATAGTGCAAATACTTAAAGTTGTGTTGAGGATATAAAAGGAGAAGTTTTCTGAGTTTTAGTAGTTCTTGCTCGAACAATTGCAAAGCACCTATGAATTGTGTGGCGACCTTTCTGTATCCTTGAGAGACAGCATCTCGGGTGGGCGCACTAAACAATTTGGATTATTAATCGCATTTAAAATACTCAATATTAAAGAGACATATTTTGAATACATATGAGAAAACTAATTGTATTGGAGATAATCAAGACTATATGAAGGAGGGCATGAGTGAACATAATAATTCTTTTCTTTAGTAGCGGATACAAAAATATTTATTAGGAGTGGCACGGCAAAATATAATGCTAATTGCATAGCTGGGTACTAAAAATTCCTGTTTTTATTCTTTTGCAGAATATTAATGTATTTTTTAATCTTACGGGGAGGGTTTTTCCGCCACTGCTTTTCTCCGCAATAAGAAAGTGTTGAACAGAAGATAATAATGATTAGTTGCTCATTGATCTTACATTTATACACACAGTGGCTATATATATATATATATATATATATACATATATATATTATGTAACATAGTTGTTGTAGATGAAGTCTAAATACCTTCAATTTCGTTACTAATTATGGATAGATTCAATCCATATTTGTGATGATTTGAAAAGAGCAATTGAGTACATCTGCACGTTGTAAAAGTATCCACAGGTTCTGAATTTCTTTTCCTCTGAACTTATAATTTTTTATTTCTCATGTATTTAGTGTTGGTTTATATATGTGTAAATTTAGGAATCGAAAAATAAAAAACTAATGTAGAAGGCTGTACCAATCTAATATCAGTCTTAATTGCGGAAGATTAAACGTAGTGTTTTATATCCTCTTTACTCTTTGATATGGAAATTTGTAATTATTGTTATAGCCAATTAATTGTAACGCGAAATGTAATACATTTACCTGGAATTCGATTCTCTATTGATTCTCAGATTTTGTTAGATTTGCAAGTATTAGATGAAAAATAGAATATGAAATGCCTAAACTGAATATATATATATATATATATATAT
>CABFPE010000358.1:363342-388561 GCA_900660155.1 Hofstenia miamia
TTATATATATATATATATATATATATATATATGCGTCTGTGTGTGTGCACGCGCATTTAACTTTTAAATAATCTTAAACCAAAAACAAATTTCTCAATATATATTATATATCAATATATTTACTTCTAGCGTCAATTTCTACTATACTACAATTCATATTCATTCAGAATATTAATTCAAAAACATCAATATTATTTTGATAACATAGACCATCTGTCATTAATTCACGATGGAATCGTTATTTCTACTTTTTGCTACGTCCAACAGCTATTATTGACAGGGAACAGTACAAAACAATTGCTGCCATCGCATTTTAGAACGTGGTTCTGCCAGGAAACTAATTAAGCCTAATTCAGTTTCAATCAATGCGTTTAGCATATAATGTAATCAGTATTGCGGAAATACAGAGATGATCTATAGCCATTGTCTTTTCTTATGTGTATTTTTTACGATTGATTGAAGGCGATAATTCAAAATTTTTCTTCGACTAACAGAAAATGAAAATGTTGGAAATGTTAAAGATTTGTCTAAAAACTCAAAAAAAATTATTGTCATCTCTGTTTGCATGTATATTTCCTATTTCTGTATTTGTTGTATTGGCAAATTGTTCTTAATAATGACGCGAGAAACAAAACAGTGGTTTGATATGAATAAAGACTGAGGCATGGTAAATTCAAAAAGGGGTAAAAATATGAAATTCAAAAATTCATTAAATTGTAAAAAAAGCTGGCTTCTTAAATACGGTAACACAAATTTCGGATTTATTGGGATTTCTCTTTTGCAAGCTGTGCATGCTATGATGATGAAACAATTTCTATATAGTTTTTGGAAATGATATTCAAAATCTGAATGTAATACTTTAAAAATGAATATGCATTTAGCCATTATGAGTAGGTTTGTTATAAAAAATTATTTTGATTTCGTAAGTTCACATTTTTTCAATTGCTAAGTTTGCCGTGACAAAGTCCCCATATTTAAGTCACATTTGAAAATTCAATCACGTCCTTCGCTCCCTTGTTAACTAATGTGATGTCATCACAGTTTATTTAAATTCCATGTTTGCTATAAGCAAATACGTTCACATGTATGATACACGACACATTCAACCTTGAATTATTAAACTATATGTTCTGAATATCAAAAATATTTTGTGAGTTTTATTTAAGAGGATAATAGGGTCTTGTCAATTTGCATTGAAACCAAATAAAATGCTTTAACTTAATAATTTGCAATCCAAAAATGCTTGAAAAACTCATTCATGGTTGAAAACTGTAAAGCAAAATATGAAAATAAGCCATTGAAAATACCTAGTTTACAATAAAAAGTTTTTTAATTTTTCCAAAAGAATTTAATTTTGCGTGTTTCTGTAGCGGAAATATCTTTTTTGCAAATTATATCGTATATAAATATTTTTCTGTTACAGTTTAATTAATTCCGCTTGAGAGATTATGGAATTCAATTTTACCTTGTCAACGTTAATTAGATTTCAAAGATGTTGGTAACGGTTTTGATGGCTAGGAGAATATGGTCCAATTAGAAATGGTTTTCATTACTCAGCAGGAATGTATGAAAATTTGGCAAGCGCGTGTTCATATCAATCAAGGTTTTTAAACTATAATGTTCTTGCATATTTTTTTAAACCATTTACATGTAATTTGCAGTTTAACTCTTCGCTATTTACTTAGCTAGTGTTTAATGTAATATATTTTAATTAATTCATATTACAGTCCAAAGTTGTTGCAAACAAAAATTCCACATTCCACATTCTTAGTATATATTGTAGGCTAAGTGTTTGTATGAAAAAAATCATTTTTAAGTAACATAGAATTGTTAAATTGTACATCTTAAAGTGGATTGTGCAGTTCAATTTTGCATAAATTAGTAAATATATCAATATGTGTTGAAAAACTGCAGTCAGAGTAGCAAACAATACCAATCAATAGACTATAGTTTTGTTGCTGAACAATGAAAGAAGCATGTATATTTTAATAGTAATTATACTATGAAGAAAGCTTGGCGGTTTGCACAACAAAATGCTTAAGGTTAAGCACATATATAGGTATATTTACCGCTGTGTACGGTTGAAAGCGTACACAGAGGTTGAAATAAAAATTTCGTCGACCGCTCTGTACTTTTCCCATAGTATATGGCGGTTTTACCATTCAGAAATCCCCAATTTTTTAGTTATGTGGACTTTGACTATACAGTGATAATTGTATCCATGTTGAGCATATCTATGCGAAGTTTGAGGCTTTTAGACCCAACAGCCGATTTTCTGTGGGGAACTTTAGGAATTTCCCTTTTGAAGTGCTACATGACCCGCTATTCCCATGGGATTTACTTGTTTCAATGCCCAGAAAACTAAAATTTCGCCGCACTTGGTACCAAAATTGGACTGGGACCCTAAAAGAAGAACGTGGGACCTCAGATTCCAAAAAAATCTTCATAATTTTTTCAAAATTCCGTTTCCAAATAAAAGGTATCTCATGGGATCATAGGTAAACATGATGGGATAAGAATATTTACTGGGATATATCTTTTTATGCATGTGGGACCAATAATTTACATGAAATTTGGCCTTGGACCAATAATTTATGTTCCTTTCAGACCTTTTGTGTAGAGCGGTCATTATCAAAATTTGATTGTACACATCGGTCATATGAAGGCCCACTTTTGTCCACAGCGGTCAGTATAACTATATATAAATATATATATATATATATATATATATATGTATGGTTTATAGATTCCATCATTTTTAAAATGAGAACCTCTTGTATGCTCAATGCCCTTCGAAACATTCAGTAGACCTAGTTTGGATTTCATTTAAAAATTCAAAAATTTTAGTTTCAGCTTTTTCTAAAGGTTTACATGTTCTCATTGCATATACTAACTAAAAATCTTGCATAAATTCATCGGTAAATATATAGTGCATATATCTTTTTTGAAAAATATGTCAAATCTCACATTAAGTTATTTGAATGTTTAATATCTTTCCTCTAAAATCTAAAATAATTTTCACGCACTTGTCTCAAAATATTTTTGTTGCTAAGCGATTTATCAGATGATGATATATAGTTTGTGATTGCGAAAAGCTACCTGCGCAGCATGCAAATTCTTTGATTTAAGAAATACAAATAATCTATTATTAATAAATAAATTCAAATAAATAATACCAAAAGACTGTTGGTTGAATTGCTCAATAATTTTTAACAAGAAAAGCATACAAAGATAAATGATAAAAATTATAAGGAATTTCAGTTAATTACTGTAAGGAAAACTATGCACAGACTTACACAGTTAAAGTTTTAACTCGTTTACCTAACTATTTCAATATCTTTTGATCCAAATCATGTTTTGATATCCCTTTGGATTTCTGCATAATTTGGGTGAACAAAAGATTTATTGAGCCTAAGTTAAACGGAAATTCATTTGGATGGAATGCTACTCTAACTAACTCAAATGATTTCTAATCAGACGGGCAAACAAAAGTAAAAAAAGATATTGTACGATTAGCACTTTGCTAGACTTGCGCAAGGTATAATGATGTGATTTTGCAATAATTAAAATTGACTTCAGTACTTAAATATATATTTCTATTGAACAATGGGTTTAGATGATTTCAGATACTAAATAGATTTTTCGAGTAATATGGCCCCAAAATATAAATATAAATCTACTGATAATTTACTCAATGATGTTGTAATAAACGAAGTTGAACTGTTCTAAAGGAAATGTAAGCAAATAAATTGAGGTTAATATAAATATTTTGAGAAAAATTCACACATGAGCACATAGTGAAATTCTCTTCGTCTATCAACACGACACAATTCCATCAGCAAACATGAATAAAGTTTTAATACATTTGCAAATGCAGAATTTAATTCGTTTTTAAATATTAATTTTGTAGTTTATATTTTAATTTGCATTAAGATTGTATTTAAGTTAGAAATTAAAATAGCAAATACAGCCATAGAAGTGTCTAAATTACAAACTTCTAAGTATTAGAAGTATTCTATGCTTAGAAATAACAGATTTTTGTTGTTTAAATGTGGAAATTCAAGACGCAATTTGTTAAGCATTACACAAATTGATTTTGATTACAAATGCTAATAGCCATACCTCACTAAATCGGTGAATTTGGATCATATTGCAGAATGGATTCATCTTTGATTGTTAAATATTCAAACATTTTTTCTGAAATTTCAAGAATTCTAAATTACTGTTTTTTTTTATAAATTTATAGAAATTAGAAAAGCAAAAACCACATAATTTTCGCACTTGAAACATCAGACGTACATTTATTCTCAAGGAGCAATGGCTGTTCTAGTGCAGAAAGATTGTACACTATTTTCAACAATTTCAATATAACATAAAATTTTTCAAGAGCCAAAAGTGACTTAAAATTTCAAATTCTTATTTTCAGCATTTCTACTTTGTAAGAAAGTGTTTTATATATTAGCAACCTTTTTACGGCTTAAAGTTAAAGTTCCACAGTATAATTTGCGTTTGAAGACCTGAACTTCAGAAAAAAATGTTGATCAAACAGTGATTTGTTTTTTGCTATGCTTAGCATTGCTATAGCATAAAACACATAATTGTATTTGTTCCCAAAATCGAATTGCCAAAAATAAAATGTTCTCTTAACAGAAACACAAAAAAATAAATTTATTCTTTATATTATTTTATTCTTCGATTAAAATTGATGCTAATTTTATTTTTTTGCATAATAATGATGTATTGTCATCTCGTAAATTCTTGATGTATAGCTATTATAATTCTATGAATGCTCTTATAGCTGGTCATTATTTGTGCATGAATAGACAATGTTTCGACAAATGATTCCCTGATTTGATGCATTAGACAATTAGATATTATTTCTTGTTAATTATTTTATAATCCAAACTAGTTAATTCCCAGATTGCTTGTCAATAGCGTTGAAAAAGATAATGGCCATCCACGCTTGTAACTATACTATAAATATTGTACTAAAACATTTGAAAAAAAATGCCTACTAACTTTTTGTGTTAAACAATTGTTTTTACAGCACAACTTATGTTAAACAATGGAATAACTTCAATTTTCAACAGAATACTAAAGCAACTTTAAAAAATATATAATGTCAAAGCGAGGAAGTGTTCCTTTAATACTATGTTTAATCTTTATGCCTACGCAAATTCGTAAGAAATATAAATATACGGTACTTTTACCAAAATCGGAATGTGGACGTCATTATACGGTGAGTTTTAATCGAAAATAGCCATTATTATATTTATGCCATTTTAGTGGAATTTATAATTTATTAGAGGTCCAAATCATTTTAAAATTAAAATGTTTTCAGCATTTACACATATAGTTTACCTTTTAAGATGTATTTTATGAAATTAAACTGTGTTTAGAGGTAGGATGAACGTGGGCCGAAAATTTAGGTCTACGTGGAACCCAACCCGAATCTACCAGGCCGGCCCATATGGGTAAAACCAATTCGAATTTAAAGTTGAAGTTTATAGCTTCAACTAATGGGTTTACTCAAATAGCGTTAAGACTCATTGCTTAATATCGTTCTGACTGAAGACTTTTAACAAGTGATAAACTATCAGAATAGAAACAATCCAGTTTATTTGCCAAAAATCGCATGAATTGTTCACATTATTATCGAATTTTATCAGCTGATAAAAAAGCAGATGAAATGTTCAAGCTCTCGAATTTCATCAGCTGAAAAGCTGAGAGATGATAAAAATCAATAATGAGAACATACACTTAATAAAGTGGATTTGTTTCATTAGTAAGAATTATTCTATGAGACAATTTGTCTTTGTCAACTAAAGAAGCAATACCACCAATATATCCAATGTTTATTAGAAATGTATGTTATTATTTTGAGTTATTTTATCATATGCTGGCCATAGTTGTGGATTTGCCATAGACATGGAGTTCTGCTATTATAATAGCAGCAGTAGACTTAGTCCCGTTTCCACACGGTTTCTGTTTTCAGTGGGTTTCTCAGTCCCATGGTACTGGGACCGGTTCCACATGACAATATTTTGGGAGCCCCTTATAAATATTGAGTTGAACTTACGAACCTCAACTTGTGTCATCGTAATAGAGTTCGAAATAGGGCCCAATTTTCCTTAAGTTCTCATAGGGAGAATGATTACCTAGGAATGATTTTGCAACAATTTAGCGTAGGCTTGAAATCAATTGATACTAAAGTACCATATTAACTCATATGCAATTCTAGAATGGCTCAATTCTAAAATTCACAAGCGCACCAATTCGTTTAATGTCAATTTCACGAATCCAATTTCAAAAAGTTCTGAAACTTCTTCAATAAAGTATATTATTGCAAATATTGAAATTGAATTAGTATATAAAGTCTTTGTTAAAGTGGCATCGTCCAAATATTCATTGTCAATTATTAAGCTGCTAATGATACTTAGCAATCAACTAGCTATGTGAGAGGTAGCAGAGTGCTTAATAAGCAACGTTTCTTAGAAAACTGTTAATGTTCAGATAAATTAATGATTTGGAATCATTTGTTGATGTCTCTAATCTCTACTAATAATTGAAGTATCATTCTTCTACTTTTTTAAAATACCTCCTCATGAACATATCATTGCTAACAATCTTGACCCTATATAGGTTCAAGATATATTTCTACTTTAAGAAAAATTTTATTCTGAGCTTGCTTGATTTCTCTTAAGATATTTATGTCAAAACAAATGTTTAAAAATAATAATCATACTTTTAATATTTTTCAAGTTATATTCAAACTATTCCAAAATTAATTATAATTTTAGTGCTATCTTCATGGATCATTTGCTCCGTCAATTTATGTGTTTACCATGATACCATGAATTTGAAACATTTTATTGCCAAAATGTTGCTGATTGCTGGCTAGACATCACCTTGCCAAATATAAAGCTTTAAGATGCTCTTTTAGCACCCCTGATTTTAAGAGTGAGATAGGCTTAATCTTGCATTGACCTCTGACTTGCTCAAACTAATCAACGCAATTGATGACTAATGCAGCTTCAAGTAAGCAGGAGAAATGACCAAGTTGCAGCAAAAACATTTTTAAAAAAATGGTAGCAAATAACTGTATCGATAAGAGAATACACTCTAGATCATTTGTTGTTTGCATTCCATGAAAATTGTGTGTTTATTTAGTGCTTGAATGTTCAATTCCATAATCTTTCTCTAAGCATGTCAGTAGAAGTTTATTTTCAAAGACAATTGAAAAAAACCTAAGTAGCTAACAAACTTCATGGGCCCCAAATCAGGAAAATCACGGATTCAATAGTTAAGCAAAATAGTCACCATCACCGATACTTTTTTACCGAATAAGTCCTCTTTAATTTTCTGAATAACAAGGGTAAACTATTCTATTTGTGAGTTGATTTCTGCGAAAATACTGAAAATTGTAGAGTTTGGAAACGTCTTAATTTCCTTTCTAAACAAGGCAATCTACTTATTTGAATGTTTCGCCTAGCGTGAAAATTCTGAATTTAATAACAATTGAAATTCCTTGTAAAAGCACATAATTGCTTTTAAAGTTTGATTGACTGAAACAGTTATGAATTTTGCTTCAATCTATACTTGATTTCAGAGAAAGTTTAACAAAGAATAGAGAAATTTGTGCTTTCTTTAATCGTTGCCAATAAATTGAGCCTGAGATAAAATTGGAAATTACTAAGCTGTTTTAAAATCATATAATTTCTCACTAGTCAGTGATTTTCCCACTAACAATACTATGAAATCTATTACGAAAGATGTTTGTTACAATAACTCCAATCTAATTGGTCGCGCATTGACAATAGCTGTTTAAAAGCATAGTCATTTAGTTCAATTTACGAAAGTAAACCATTGTATAATTTCAAATGCAGATTTTTTTAAATTAGGGTAGTAATATTTCGAAATTCAATTAAGGATTATAGCAACTAATTGTTTGCAAACATACAAATTCGTCCTACAATTGATTGCCGTAGATTGACTAAGTCAACTTAAATTTTATATGTAGAATATTCTAGATTTGTTGACATAAGAACGAATTAAATTGATTAAGATTTTGTCAATTGTTGCTTAAAGTTCTTCAATGGAATTTCCATATTATTATGTATAACGCATTAATGAATTTAATATTCATGTTCATCAGGTAACCTCAATGGCACATTTCATCTAATAAATTACAATGTAGTCAATGTTGGACATGAGTTTGGGTTGAGAGGTACCAGGGTTTTGTTCATCGCAATTAGAATTCTTCGGGTCAATCAGTCTAATGAACTTTGATGGTCCCATTTCAATGCAACTTCGAACTGAAACTAGCTATATCAGCGAGAGTGCGACCCTAAATATGAGACAGGAATCAGGTATTGTGACTAAAATAGAAACTACGCCTTGCGACTATAATAGATGAAGAGCCCAGACAATTCCAATGCTAGTCCCACAGAATTCCCAGACCAGACCCATTTAAGGCCATTAGATCTGATCTCATTTCAAATCCCTTGATCTCATGTCTCTCCAAGCATGATTTCTAGTTCGCCCTAAATTGAGAGAATTTCTTAAATATCATTCTGAAATTCGCGACTCTTATTTCTACCATTATAGTCCCAATCTAATTGAGATATGAATACCAATAAATCTCATGGGCTTAGATAATCCCACAGAATACATGTATGAAGGGGCTTGAAAGTCAAAATTCATCATTATAAGTAATCCCCACAGTAATACAATACATGGAAAAGTTTATGTTCAATTTAGACACTGAATTAAGCAACCCTTGATGTTGACATATTTCGTTTCAATATATATATACATGAATGTATATATATATATATATATATATATATCCTTGATATATCCTTGCTACATTAAATTGGAATAGCTTTGTTGATTATTCATTGGCTCGTTGTTATTGGTGTATTTTATAAAAAAAGTTTCATCAAATTTATTATTCTCGGTTCTAAGTAAGATTTCGAAATTATCTTAATATTTTGAATATATTTTTATATATATTACAAAAAGATAAAACTTGATGTAACGAAAATCGTACCAATGCTAACATCAAATAAAGCTTCTGAATTTTTTAACAACAAAGATTATATCAATAAAAGGCTGGTTTCCTTCATTGCATAGAAGTACCAATGTGAAGAATGCTATCAATCTTACATCGAAGAAACCAAGAGACGTTTTGAAACCAGGATCAATCAACACCTAGGCGGGCACTTAAAAATTGAGATATACTTGTACAAACACCAGCCAATGAAAGATATTTTCAAAATCTTATTTACAACTAAGAACACTAAATTTGCTGAAGCCCTGTTTATAAAATATGCTAATAAGATCGAACTAATGAATAATCATAAAGTTCTTCCAATTTATTAAATAAATATTTTAGGTGTATGCATATTTTAGCATCATTTAATAATGTAGTAAGTGAAATATATATATATATATATATATATATATATACACTATATTTAATGCATTCCATGAAAACCACATTAATTATTATAGAATTTTTTCTTTTTCATTTATCTCTCTTTCCTAGATCATAAAGTCATGCAACCTTCTATTAGAATATTATCAAGTTTGCAACCTTGTTAAGTTTAAATACTAAATATATTCATACTCTTAGTCTGGTTTATGTTCTTCATTCAACAATTGGTAGAGACATATTTTTGTCTGGGCATTAGCAATACTTAAGACATATTTTCCCAATTGTTAAAATTTCAAACTCTTGAGTAAATTAGTAATTGGATATGAATGAATTTGTAAAGACGAAATACAGAAATTGATTAATACTAGTAGAAGCTATTAGCTTGTAGCAGGCTCTATTGAAATAAATGGTTCTGGTTTTCAAAAATATCAAAATTTATTTTTTGTCTCTTATCAATAACTTTGTTAATTCTAAATCTTTACTAGAATACATCTTTAGTTTTTTATAGTTTACTGCCAAACTTGTAAGGCTTTAAAAATTCATCTAATGCAGCTTCCAAAGTGACATTATTTAGGTTTCAGCATGCATTAAATTTTCATATTTATCACTCTTGATGCGCTCTGACACGATAGTTGCAATTTTCATGTAGGTGCCAGTCGATCTTCTCAAATTAAATTTTCTAAATTGTACAAATTTATATTTGCAGCTGCATATAAGTTTCAAAGCGAAACTTTTACAAGAGACTTGTTTAAATAAACCATTAATTTATTTCATAAATTAAACTTTTATTGCTATCAGCTGAATACAGTTCATGAATTTATGAAAGAAATTTTAACGCTAAGAGTGCTAAGTCAGCTAAATTATTCTTACCGGAGGCGTTTTAAATATCTCAAGGGAAAAATCACTTTTAGAATGCGTGTCAGTCTTTTGCTTCGGTTTCTAATTCACTATGAAATTTCAATGTACTTGTGGTCATTTCTGAAGGACGTTTATCGCAATTTTTTACATATAATTTCGTGATTATTTACATTTTTGCCATTGAGAACAAATTATTTCAAGCGCCTATAAGGATTCACAGCTGAAAATTTGATATGCGTATTATTTACCTTTAGCTTTTAACACTAAATAACCCAAGCATTTTTTTAGAATTTGTGAAAATTTCCTAAGAAAATCTACGAATTTGTAACTGACTAAATAGAATATTGTAATGACAAAATTTTTCATTTGGGGTTAAAGTTTAACGAACTTAATTGAAATTTTTCGATGACAAGATTTACAAAATTAATCAATATTCTGCTTTAGAGATTAAAATAGTTATATATATTTGAGATTATGAGAATTGCACGAACCGGAAGCCAACCCAAATTTGAATTTCCAGCCGTTTTATAAGCCAGAATTCATATTTTGTTTTCTACTAGTTTGTTATAATATCAATGAATTTTAATTTTGTAAAAGTACTAAATATAACAAAGTAGATTACATATATTCTGAAAAAAAATATGCTCTAGTGTTCGGCAGATCGTGAAGATAGAGATATTGTGCGATTTCACTTATTAAGCATTTAATCCAGCATTTTAAATCTTGAATGTGCATAAAGAGCCATGCATTAAAAAATCATGGTCATTTATGAACAT
This sequence comes from Hofstenia miamia, assembly GCA_900660155.1. NCBI lineage: Eukaryota > Metazoa > Xenacoelomorpha > Acoela > Hofsteniidae > Hofstenia > Hofstenia miamia. Next base: position 374,416 of record CABFPE010000358.1, read on the forward strand.
ATTTGTAGTTGTTAACAGTCTTCTCATTTTTTCAACAATAATAAATAAATAAAGTATTCAATAATTTGTTCAATTAAAAAAATAGTTATAAATTAGATATGTGTAATGAATTTTATATTGATTTCTATCTGCTAGGGCAGTCCTAATATAGGTCACAAGATATCATATTTTATATTGGATGTTGATTGTGATAAAACATTTTGTGCTCGAATATTACATCACATCTTTAAAATCACAGATTAGATAATGATGGACAGTGATATAATGTGGTCAGCGCCACATTGACATGAGTTTAAAAAGTGGAAAAAATATGAACATTGCTCTGATAACACAGAAAGAAGTATAGGCTAATAGAAGTATTCATGTATATAGAAAAATTAAAAAATTGCGAAATTCTATAGAAGAGTATAAATGCACATTTTAAAAAATATTTTTCAAAAGAGGAGCAATCTCCATATTTCCTATGGGAAAAATTTAATAATACCACTGAAGCAGAGTTATGCGATAGTTAATTAAAAAAATATATTTGCAATACATAAATTTTAGAGGATTTTCTTCTTGCAAATTATTACGAACAATTTATATATCTGCTCTGCAAAAATCAAGCCCCAAAGCAGATCTTGGGAGAAATTGGAATTTGTAAATGTATTCATTTTGGGAATTCAATTGAACAAGTATCTTGTTACATAAGCTAAGATCTAGATTATTTCAAATATTGCAAAATTATAATGAATTTTATTTATCTTAGTAAGAGTGTCTTGATTTCTATAAGTTGATGTTAGCTGTATATTACTTTAGCAGTCTTATAAAATATTCATTAAGTAATAATTTTCAAAATGCTTAATTTGACACTAATAGCATATGAGTTAATTACAGTAAAATGCTTTTATTAATTGGAAAATACATTAACTTCTTCAAATTGATCAAAAATTTGCTTTGCTTAACACTACTGCGTAATTCATTGTATTATAGTAACTTGGAATAATTTAATATTTATATATATATATATATATATATATATATATGTATATATATAATATATATGTTTTATTATTTGAATATACACCCAAACTTCAATTATTTATGGTTTTATTTATGGTCAGTTGAAGGCGAGGTTCATAGTTAAGTGAGATTACATGTTTTTTCTATAGAACACTTTGTAATTCAAAAAAATTGGCGAAAGTTTAGGGTAACAGATAAACGAATTGCGGATAATCGAGGGCCTAATTTATTTCTAAAATACGAAAAATCATTATTTTTCTTTTGCATATATTTATGTCTAACATTTAATAAAATAAACATTAGTAATAGAAAAACATTTTCAATCAAAACAGTTTTTTATCTGGAAAAATACAAATACAAAACCATGAAATAAAAAATATAGCTAAAAGTATTACGAAATTTGTAATCGGATTGCTAATGAACACATAGAGCATACAGCCTTAAATTTTGTTAAATTTATTCCAGCCGTTCATTACAATTGTAATGAATATGTTTTCGATTTGTTGCAGCATTACTGAGAAATTCTCATAAAATTTTGTATATCAAGCCATTTTATTAATTTATTGAACAGCTGTAATTCCGCAAAAATTTGGATTCCTCAATAGAATACTACGTCGAGTTGATTTATGGAAATTTCGTTAGATACACCCCGAAAAAAAACTTGTTCTAAGCCCTTTGGAATAAAAGATGAAAGATGTTTTCTAGAAAAGTTAAAGATTGATTTTACAGTAAAATACCACTGTATGTCTTAGTAATAAAAGGATTTAAAAAAGAAAAGAAAAGAAAATTATCTTGTAAATCCATTGATGTTGAATCAAAGAAATGGTAGATGATTATCTATGTGTAAATGTTAAGGACCTAGCAAAGACTAAAATTGCTTTGACGATTGTTTTTCGTGCCTTAATTGAATTTCTCTGATTGCAATGAATGATATTATAGATAAAAATACATTTAGTGGTAAAAATTTATTCCGCTTTTTACCAAATGCTTAAGTAATTTTGGAATTTATATTCACAGTCTGCATTGGATTAATAATTTTCCTAAAATAACTCCGCAAATTATTTATATATATATATATATATATATCAGAATTATATATATGGCTACAATAATTAAAACTATGCATTGAAAATACTTAACTATAGCCCGTTAATATTTAATATGTAATTGTGGAACAGTGTGTGCTTAGAGAAAGGCTGGCAGCATTTTGTATTATGATTTTTTACAACTATAGACTTTTAAAATGTATTTAAATCAGAAATTGGATTTTTCAAAACACATTTGGGATTCGAGATGGTGGGTTGAATACGATCTACATTGTAATGTAATCATTGGACATATTTGATATGTTAAGAATGTTCTTTGCTTCCTACCAGGAATTGCAATGACAATCTTTGGTAATTTTCGATCATATTTCATTGCCAGGTTATCCCAATGATTCCGACACATCACCCACCAATTTCACTGGTTTCTCATTCTTGATAACATTTAAAGCACAATTAAGTTGCTTTAAAAACAAAAATTATTTTGAGCATTCAATAAATTATTGCATTGCGGTAATGTAAACATTATTTCTCAATATAGTTGACAGTGATCATATGATACAGTTTATTGTAAATTTGATGAGGATAACGAAGAATAAGATAACTAGAAAACAACGCGCATCCATGTTGTCAAGCAACAATTTCTGCGAACAATTTTTATCGATTACATAACCAGACGGGCTACCTGTGACCAAAATTTGCCCAAAGTGACCCCCTTACAATATCGACGCGCATGGTTTTAACTGACTCTAGTCCCTGAAATGGCTGAACAGAAACGGTTTGAAGGCAGCAAGATATGACATTGCCATGGACTACACGCGGAATAGTTTATTCTAAGAGGATATTGATAGAATAAAAGCAAAATCTTTCGTATAAACCTTTTAAATATAAGAGTTTATTATGTACACAAAATATTTTGTATTTCCAAATTATAAAATGGATTAAGCTGTCTGGCAAATTATATTCGATATCAATAAAAAATAATATAGCGAGAAGTTTAAATTATTTATCTGTTCAATTATTATTTTAAATATAACATAATTTAGATAATACGTCAATGATCAAATTGTTGGTTAAATCATTTTTAACGTTAAACAGCATGGGAAAATTTCATGATCCAATAAAAAATTTCTTAACCGCTTATAGCTCAAAACTAGTAAAGCTCTGCTCAATCAGAAAGCACCACGTGATAAAGGAGAGTCTCCTCCTTATTTTTCGCCTTCTTCCCCGCGACGTCTGACTTTGAGCAAGGCAAGCCTTATTAGGTTTGGAATATTCAAGAAACAGTCAAAGTTCTTTTTTGCTTCCATGGACTCAAAATCTTATAAATACAGGAACATTAGGTATGTAGAGAACTTAAATCTTTTTGAAAAATTCGAAATTTTCAAAGAAAACTTGTTAATCTTTTCAACTACAACAATACACTTTAAAAGACATTTTCAACTTTGCATTGAGGTAGCTTCGCCAATAGATTTATCCATACCTCAAGATTTTCAAATTTGCTAATGGTCTTAGAGAAAACTCTTTGTAAATGTGGGAAACGATTTATGTTCTTTAAAACAGACGCCAGGCTGCCTAAGGTTGAGACAATTAAATAAGTCCTTGAAATCCCCATGATATTTAGAAACACTTTATTAATATGCAATTTCAATCCTTATATGTTATGTTTTGCCCAATAAAATGTGCAGTTCAGTTGAATCAGAATAAAACATTGCCAACAGTTACAACTTAGTAAGGTCAAGTACAGGGAAATTTGGCTGCAGATTTTCAAAATTTTATTGCTTTTCTTATCATGTTTGACTTTTCTACTAATATAATCAAATGTGAAGTATGATTAGACTTTAAATTAGAGGGTGTACATATTTTGAAAATCGCAAAAAGCATTTTATATATATATATATATATGTTGATATCGAATATTGACCTGTTTACAAACAAATACAAATATTTAATTTCACATCAAATAAAACCTATTTGTTGACGTCCATTTTTCTTTGAATTCTTGAAATAGATTTAAATTTTCTTTGTATTTATCATGCTTTCATTAGAAATAATGGCAATAAGATCCTCTATTGAATAGCCTTCTCCCTCTGCGAGGCGATGAATTGCAGTATTAACAAAACTGTATAATATAATTAGCCAAATACATAATCCAGTTAAAACTCCTGAGATATCTTTCATAAATAATAAACAATAGAAGATTAATTAGTTGCCAAGGTTTTGTCATGCTAATTTTAAATGCCATTGAAACAATTCTTTAAGATTTGAATTAAATTTCTATCATAAACACATTGTGCGTAATTTCCTAAATAATTTCTAAAACTGTGTTTATTTTTAAATATTGAAATAATGATGGAAATGTCACAATCCCACGCGATTTTTAAAAATTATAAAAAAAGTTCTCATTAGGCAAAAATGAAAAGTCACTGCATTTATAAAAGCTTGGATTTTTCTATATTTCGTAATTTACTTTTAATGTAATTGCTATTTCAGCTTAAGGGGGCACCCCAACAGAAAATCAATTTTCTCAGATATGAGGTTCTATCAAAAAATACTGGTATTCATGTAATAACCGAAGGTTGTAACGCTGAAAAAACAAAATTTCGGAGGAATCGAAAATTTGATTGCCATGGGAACTTAGCACAAAAAAATAAAAGAATATACTTTGTTGCCAATTTTTTGTTGCAAACCATATATCATATTGAAGCTAGTTAGGGGCCCTATGCAAATTATGAAATGATTGGTAGTAGCATGCATAAATTTCCATTTTTAATTAGTACTCAGCTCATTAAATATGCGTAAACCAATTTTCTATAAAAATTAAAAACAAGATTAAGAATCTTTCTGTAGTTGCATAGGCCAATAAGTGTACTATATACATGCCAAATTTGATGTTGGTACTCCTTTTCTTCTTGAAGATTTCTTTGCCAAAATATGCAACATGCAAGAAAACGAAAAGTGGAGAAAAACACAGTTAAAGTGCATTTTTGAAGAAAAATAAGCCAAAACTGTCAGATATTTTCATAATTTTCATGAAATTTGCATGTATTTTCTGAAAAATTATTTTGTATATGTTTAAAGAAGTATATTTTGACTAAATTTAATAAATAAAAAACGTTAAAATTTATAGTATTTTGGTAAATTTGGTTAAATTCTATGAATCCTTATTTTTCATCACAGATTAATCAACACCTCCACTGACGAACAATAAATACACTTCATATATATATATATTCAATTTCTATAACAAAGAATGTAAAATGTTTAGGCTTATGTATAAATAATATACTTAACTGAAGTGAAAACGTCGAGTCTATAAGATAAAGCGTGAATTACATCGTATCATTAGTTATCTGTACGCCTATTCTCAATTTTTCCTTATTTACAAAGAACTTTCTCCACGTCTATCAACAAATTTGAAAAGACATGGCGAACATGCTTTAATGCAATGTGGAAAATTTCTATTGGAGAGTATTGCGGTAACTGAATTTGATGAGAAGAATACAAATTTTTCTTTGAAAATTTCACATTTTAAAAAAATATTTCATTCTTTCCATAACTAATGTTCAAGTATTTATAAATTTTTGAGGTCCTGGAAGCAACAAAGAATTTTTAGTGCTTCTTGAAGTGCGCAAAGATAACCCAAAGTCATTGAGGCATGCGGTGCACAAAGTCAGAGGTCTGCCTCGATTTGACAAAGTCGGGTCGCGGATTTTTTGCGAAAAAATTAGGACACTTTCCTCTATCGCGTGGTGGTTACTGATTGAACATAACCTAATATTATTCAACAGTAGAAACGCGACGATAGATCATAATGACCAATAAGCCTTTTTTGTTTTCCTCATTCTTCATTCAGGAAAAATACTAACAAATACATGTACTTCCAATTATGTTGAAAATTTCATTGAATTTGCTTGCTCAATGATTGTATGCTCAGAATTCTTCATCCAATTACTCGCTACATGTTACCTTCACCGACTTCCTCCGTACTCCTGTTTTAGACGTGGTTTGCTTAATAAATTCAACGTTTTCCATCACCCTTAATGTTTAGCTTTATAAAAACTTATTTAACATTTATTTTTTAACAACAAATAATTCAAGCATTCAGATGTAAATATTAACAATGCACGTTTTTTACGGAAATGGTTTGGTGAGTTTTTATGAAGTTCAAACTGTTTCTGTGCAATTTTGGGATTGTTCAAGTCAGAACTTCAAGTAAGTAAAAAGACTTTGACGAACTCATTTTCGGGGTTTTTAAAGATTTGCTCTAAAAAAACCAACCAAATTAAATAAAATTAAGAAACTATTACTCTTTATATTTAGAGATCTCTCGCAATATTGACAAAATAATATATTTCGTTAAAATTTGTGCATCTCCACTCGACCTGAGTTTGGGTTAAAATAATGTCTTTGGGCGCGAAACGAATCCATTCTTTGAATAAAAAATACCATGAAAAAGCTTTGGACATGAAAATATATTTTTGAAAATTTTCTGGCTTGATCATTACAGCATAACACACGAGCTTCAATTCATTGTAAAGAGCCAAATTATGATATTGAGTTTGAATGCATATAACATAACATGCAAAATAAGATTCAAAATCAACTTGATTTCGACCAGATTGTATTTCTCTGTAAATGGCCATTTAAGAGGAATGTTCTAATTTTAGGGATAGTCCATCTTAGGAAACAACATTCTTAATTTAGATTTGCATTAGTTTCAATTGTCAAAACATTAATTAATTTCTTAGCCCCTTATTGGTCAATGATCACCACATGCATAATCATCTATAAATTTTTCAAAGTTTAGATACCAGTTTTGATATGTTCATTGATATGGTCATGGTACATTACATGTCAATAATTTTTATTCACCAGAATGAAAATAACCTAAAAATATATTTCATTGGAATAAACTGTAGTCAGTAAAGAACTAAATGGATTTATAGCATGTTTTGTTGAAAACTTACGCCAAAGTACTGTAAAATTATGATATTATTGACTTTTGTAGTCCTTGAGCCCACACATAAAATATTTCTTTATTTAGCAGCAAATGCACTTTTGTTGTAACTAAATTCAATTCTAGCTAGCATTTTAAATCACAAATCAAAACAATTATTGCATACATTGGCTTATAGTTAAAGAAAACGTGTTTTTACAACTAATCTAAGTACTGATAACTGTCAGTTAAAACTGTGAACTCATCCAACTATAAATATTTTACGTAAGCCAAATGTAAATTGGTCTGAAGCATGGAGTGGAATTCTAAATCACAATTAATTGAATTGGTGAATAGTGGCTTTAAATAAATTGTTCTGTTAATTGAATCTTCATTTTCTTTTATTGTTTTGCTTTAGGCCCTGATATCAATAAAACGGTTTGTTTCTCAATAAATGAAAAATCTTGATCAAAAGATATTTAGTCACTAATAACTAAACAGCATGCAAAACACCAATTATCAAAACAAACTGCAATCAATATGTTCTCTGGTGAGCACTATATGTTGCAGAAGTTGCATTGAAATGACATGAATTTGAATACATTTCTAACATATTTTATAGTATATGCCTTATATTTTTTAAAGCATGTATTTCCGTGCAAATATAAATTATATTTATATTTAGCACTCTTTCTATGATACAAATTTGCTTGACATAAGTAATTATTATATAGTTACGACTTCGAGTTGAAATACCTAAAATCAAGTATTTTTATCTGCGCCCACAAAGAATGAAGTATACGGGTATTCCTTCAAAGTTGCTCCAAAAATTATTAAACATTAAAATTTCTAAAATAACTAAACTGGTATTCAGTTAGAAGGCATTGCCCCATGAACAAATTTACTACAACATCGCATTTTAGAGAATGATAATTCAAAAGAAATTCCCTTCTTTGACAAAATTTTAGAATTAACTCAAAATTTCGAACAACATAGCAAATACAACAAATTACGAATGTGAAGATCACACAATTTTATTTAAGGCAACGATTTCAGCTCTTCCAGTATTTCCTTATTCATGATATTCATTGTTAGGCGGGGGTGCAAGCCGTTTCTCAAAGGGGTATACCATGTACTCCAATAGCAAATATTCAAATATTGCTTATTTTTCTTGTTGATATTTGAATAAGAATAATTTTTCAAGCAATTCAACATGTGAAATTATATTGCAATTAAAATGCAATGGGATCGTGGGCGAGTATAAGGGCTCCTGAGGGGACTAAGCCCCCAAATATTTGATAAAGCCCTTCAAAGAATTCAATAACCTCATTAAATAACAAAAGCAATTTCAATTTTACCCCTCCAAATCTTAAATTTGTAGTCTTCCCTGACTGGGATATAACTTAATGCCTACCCAATTTCGTAGTCTTAGGGTAAGTAGTGATCAAGAAAGTTATCCAAACATCTCGACTTAACAATTAGTGTTTATTCCATTGAGCTATTTTCAACTCAGATAAAATTTTCTAAATGATGTATTTTGCTAACTCATTACTGAAGCGAATACTTAATTAATTTATTAAAGTTAATGAATATTCTATTCAACCGAATGTGTCAATTATTTCCAATTTGTAACTCTTCTCAAATTAATAATAGGAATTTTCCAGTAAATATACTACATTATAATCAAACCATTGCTTTAAAACATCCTCAATTATGCCTTACACATTGAATGAATTCTGGTCGAAATGAATTTCTTCTTATATATACAGTGAATTAATTTTATTCCTAAACTACATAAAGGTGATTACGCATGTCCAATATGTTCCCCAAGTATAATAAGAATTGCAATTTATGTCAAAACATTCGCGGATTTAGCAATATTATCCACTAATCTCATAGATTTAAACTACAAAGATATGGAATTTCTTGCAAATGTTCGCATAAATTATCAAGATTACCTTGCGACTAGTTGTCAATAAATAAAAATTGTTTTTTCAATTTATCATTTTGTTTACAATCAAAATTATATCCATTTCATGAAGATACGGAAAGGCAACAAACTAACCCAGGATTAATCAGTGCCTATAACATAAATACTCAATCACAAAATTAGGAGAACTTAGTATATCCCACCATATGATAAATGGCTTTTCTGTCTTAGTGTTTACACTTAACATGGTGAAATCACATTTCAGAATGATCAATTTGTAAGTTGGGCTTCAGTGAGGGATCAAGAGCTGGGATGGATAAGATTACTCGAACGACATCGTAATTCCTGTTTTGTGAGTTACGTTAAGGTGGATTACTGTCACACACACACACAAAGCCTAGTATTCACTTTTTAAATATAATAAAATTTGACTATGTGCTCAGATTAGAAAGTGACTTTCTAAAATATATATTTTTTAAAGCGTTCATTGCAGGACATAAAAGATCGCTCAATTAAAGAGATTGTTGTATTTTATGTTGGGCAATAGAACTCTACAGATTCTTGAAATTCATTGTTATGGCACAATGATTATAGAGTCTTAAACATGAGCAATAAATATTTAATAGGAGCAATCTACTAAAAAACACTACCGGTTTTTGCAGATAACTACACATATTAAATGGTTATTGCAGTTTCATGAAACTAATAATTATGCATTGCATAATAATCGCAACTCTAATGTTTTCAAAGCTGGGTTTTTTCATTAGCCTATCTCATTCGTCAGTACATATATATATTTTTTAAGAATTCAGATTCTATTTTATTTCCAACCTTAGCCAACACTAATCTTCAAATATGTTTTGCTGGAGCTATTTATAGGCTAACTATATCAATTCAAAATTTTTAATCTTTGCTTTTTGTGAAAAGCATGAAATCTATAAGTTTTTCATTGAGCAGGAAAATTGTCGTCACGTGAAAGGCGATTTCTTAAAATTATTTAGTCATTTTAAGATATGTGAATAATGCGAAACTAATTAACAAAACTGTGTTCTATATTAAACAATTAGAGAAATTCTGAAAATTTCACTATTTCTCTGCAAAGCTTTTGGTCAGCAGTAGTCACATCGGTTGTCTTTGTTGTAAGGAAACATAAAGTTGGGGTGCTTCTTTGAAGTAGAAGGTGCGATTCCCATTTGAATACAGGTACTCCATTTTAATGAACTTCGCTTTAAACAAAACGGGCACTGCCGTGTCAGTGAAAACAAGCTCTGAACTGTGAACAATTCGTTTAAAAATGAAATCGTCTGATTTGCAGAGATTTCTGATCGATTAAATCCGCAATGCTCCAAAAAATTCGCTTATTTGTAAGTAAATATTCAAGTACACAGAGAAATATAGGTATTTCTATTATGACGAAGAATTATTCTTAGGCACAACAAAGGTCTCAATAATTTTTATAATTAATAACAAACTAACATAAGTCAATGCTAACCTCAAAAAGTAATATTGAAAATAGATTGTTTTTCAGGTCCTGTAAGGGATTAAGCTTAATTTTAAGAAAAAATCAAATAGATTTTTTTGCATATTTGTTAACATTTTGAGCGAAACTATCAGATGACAAAACGGCTTTCTAAAATTCCAAATTCTTGACCTATTTTAAGGAAATATCAATATTGTTTATGGTCTTAGTGAATTTATAACAGTTGCTCAACTAGAAAGGCTTTGTAGTTGACAAATTTTTAATTATAAGATGTTGTGCCTAGAATAGGAACAACAAAAAGCAATATCGCAATTTTACAATTGATCTATGTTGCAATGACCAGATTAACACTATACTACTCCTAAAATATAAAATTATAATGCAAACGCAACCTGCTCTCTGATGTATATATATATATATATATATATATATATATATATATATATATGCAGTACACGGGTACTGGATAGAAAATTTCTATACGGACGCTAGATACGCCGGTGGAAGGCACTCTGGATATAGGTTCAAAATTATTTTTTAAAAAACCTTGAAACTCATACAAAAGAAATTAGACCCCTATTCCAAATTTACAATGTAGAAATTTTTGAATAAATGAATTGTTCTGGCTTTCCTTCAAAGAGGTCCTTGATATTATGGAAAACTGCAGACTGCAGGCACTAAAAACAAATCATATACCGTCAAGAGTCCGTATATACATATATATATATATATATATATATATATATATATGCATTTAATATTTATGAAGCCTTTTAAAATGGGGATATTATAGATTATGTTTATAATATGCATAAAGTAGGTACAGAATAAAAAATTCAAATGATGCCTGCTAAAAATTTATTGACGAAGGATTACTATTTAATTTTACACAACAAAAAGTGATTTTTCAAATTTAATGTAGCCGGATGTAATAAAAAATTATGCATTATTCTAGTCAAAGCAAATAAATTTGTGATTTTAAAAGATCAGATCAATTAACCTAATTTAAATTTTCTGTACTTAATTCGAATGTAACTGGAGGTTTGGCATTCAACAATATATCGTGAACCTAGTCGTAGGAAATTTTTCTAAAATTTTAAAAATTTGATGTAATTCATGTTAAAATAAACTGGAATTACTATATAAGTCAAGGTGATAAAATCATTGTTTAAATTTGTATTTTTAAATTTAAAAAATATCAGTGCTCCGTATTAGCAATTAGATTGTCACTGATTGGCGATATAAAACAGTCTAAATTTATCAACGCCTACAATCTCTTAATTTGCTGTGCTATAATCACTGTGAGAAGAATCGATTTAAACCTTTGTAATTATAAGAGTAATTTCGAAGTCTTAACGTCAAAAACACTTGAGTAATAAGTTTTCAAATTGCTTTCGGAATTAGTTTGAATTAAATCCAATTGTTCTACTGATCTAAGCTCAATCAAATCAAGTTGGCAAATACCATAGAATTCTATTTTTAATTAAGTGATTCAAAATGGCTTCTGAATCTTCCAAATAGTTCCTTCACCGGTTAATTATATAAAATTCATTGCTTTTGAATTTCTCAGAAAATGAAATACCAACTTATATCGATGTTTATGCACATAACTTCTATTATTTCTTTTCAAAGATCCTTAAGGATCTATCTCACTTTTTAGTAATATTGGACATTTCTTGTATGGTTGCAATTTTTGTTGAACATGTGGGTATTGGGTAGAAAATCAGGAAAATTTTTAATGTTGTTAGAGTATTTGTTTGCATTAAGTACTGGAAGAATTTTAAAGGAGTTTACCGTTTTTATCTAAGTGTCTTGTTAATAATTTATAATTATATTTTGCATCAACAATTTGAAAAAAAGTTGGGAGGGTGTATACAGTTCTGTGAAAAAATTTGCAAATTTTTTTTAAATTCTAAATTTTCGATCATTTTTGATTTTTAATCGAACTTGCAACCTGTATATTTGATTGATAATGAAACCACTCTTATTCCAAAATAATTTATGAATTGTCAATACATCACTTAAAAAACATGAAAAGTCAAAATTTTATCTGCATTCTTTACATGAGTAGACAAGCTGCAATTCGTTAAGGCTTTAAATGAATGAAAAAATGGCAGTATCTCTTGACACCACACTTCTTTGATGACTGCAATCAATTCCTTGTGCGGGACACCAAAATTTTCTAATGAAACTCTCCAATTTGAAATACCGCATTTGCACTGTAAGCAGGCTGATTAGAACTTTGTTATACATAATGAGTTTTGTTCATAGTGAACAACGAAAGTGTTTGAAATTCATGATTTTTATAAAATTCTTATAAACTTTTTCTCAGGACTGTATACATCATGCAATTTTGGGTGTGGATATATTCGCTTCGCGTATGGATTAATTAAATATTACTAAGCTGCACCCAACTTTTTAAATAATTCCAATTTTTTTTTTAATAAAGTTCATTACAGACTTCAACAAAATTTAAAAATCTCTGAGGGGAAAATCAATTTTATAAAGGAAGTTCATAAGCAAGGTGATAAAACTACACCTATTAAGGGGAAATGTTTGAATTTTACGAATTCCAAAATCACTACTAAAATAAATATCTTATTAAATTTCGTAAGATTATCAAATGTTTTAATAATGAGGGAAAAGAAAATTTTATCATAAATAATTATAGAAAATTTCCACCAAAATCCATGCATTTACCAATTTGATCTTGATACTTTTCTCAAATATTCGGGATTTGAATTAGGAGGCATCTTAATTTGCGATTCAATTTCAGTAAACTACAATGATATATAAAAATTTATTCGCACTTATGCAATCTAAAAATATAGCAAAATTTTGCAGTTATCGTATATTTAGGATATATGTTGTAAGAAATATGAGCAAATGGCTACTCTATGTTACACCAAAGATTAGCAACAATTATGCAAAGAATTTCGAACTTTGCAAACATTACTTTAGGGAAAATTAGGCCTATATAAAAATCATAGTTCAAAATTGTTATGGAAGCAACTAATTTCTTCTTACAGATGCATATTTTCAACTCTATGCTGCTTAGTTAAAACAGTACAAGGTCTTCATTTAAGGGCACAGGGATTAAACATGCTATTGTTCAGGGGTATCCGACATTCATTTATTTACAAAATTCTATTATTTAATATTTTCCCAGCATTAATAATTGTGTATGTATTAATTAAAATACTTAAATTATTTCATATCTTAATGTGTACGTCAAAGTATATCTATTTCACCCTAAAGTTAAGAAAAATGTATTGCTTTTTTATTACTTTTCTCCTGCTATGTTCGGAAACCATAATCTAAAAATATACTTAGGATTTTTTTCACAATATATATATATATATATTTTTTTTTTCCCAGCAATTGCAAATGCCTAAAATTGCACTACATACGATTGCATTCGAGTCTGAAGTTTCTGAAGAAACTGATTTTCAAAAATTGAAACTATGAAAATGAAAAATTAAAAAGAAAGTTGCTGTTCTGGAGAGTTAATCAAAATCGAATTAGTTGCACTAATTGAACTACGTCTTACCTAGTTATTAAAAATAAATTAATTCGCGTCAACCAAAAGAAGACGACCCGGAGGTCACTTCCTTAATGAAATAAATTGCAATGTTTATCAATGAATTTCTCCATACTAAATTGTTTCAAAGAGTTTAAAATTTCCTTCAAATCCTTCAGTCTTATTGAAAATTTAGTAATTATTTACTATATGCTGTCCATATATATATATA
>CABFPE010000358.1:401666-418379 GCA_900660155.1 Hofstenia miamia
GATAAATATGCAGTTGATCTACTAGACATTATGTGTCGTCAAAATTCGACGGCCCTTGGCCATTTTTTTATATTTTGGATATTGCTAGAGTGAACGAATGGATGTTGTACAAACAATAAACACATTCTGATATCAGTAGACGCACTTTTCTGCAAGACCTCTCCAAAGAGCTCAGGAAAAACGTTGATGTTTTTGCTAACTCTCCAAAAGCGAGTCACTTGTCAGATAAATGTTCATTGTGAAAAGAATAGAACTGTGAATTTGTGCAGAATTTGCAGTAAACCTGTTTGTAGGAACTGGCAGGCTGTCATATCTACCAACTGTTTTGACGAGTAATTTTTAAATACCTGTTTTTGTTAGCACATATATATGTATTGCCTCAATAAAAATCGCAATATAGATGTATCTTTATCAACTTGGTAGACCAATTGTAATTTTGTTCATATATTGCACTAAATATTAAAAACATGCAGGAAAAATATAAAGCTAAGATTTTTATAACACTCTATTTTTTCAGTTAATATGTAGAAACCACTTGTATAACAAGAAATAATAATATAACTTTTTTTATGAATAGTATATCCTGAAAACATATTTAGCTTAAGTAACAAATGGCGCTTAAAGGTATATCTACACACTATTTTTTTTATGTGGTCCTATCGGAAGAAAAATTGGTCCACTTGTGCTTTGCAATAATACAAAATAATAAATTTTTCTAAGGAAAAACCACTTCAACAAAAAAATTATTTTAATTTAATATTTCAAAATCGTCAATTGACGAGTTTGGCGCTTCTAGTATTAAATATTGAAAGTCATATTTGTTTTCTATGATGGATATACTTTAATGTAGTTCATTTCCTGTGCTAGCATCATAAACAAATCTTTCTGGAGTAAATCAATTGACTTTAAGCAAACGAAGAAATTTTTTATATTTTGTGATGCTTTCTACAGAAAAACGTGATTTAATAAAGATATCCACGTCAAGATTTCGAATTTTGCATTCGACCTTCCTCAATGGGGTCAGAACTGTCAGTCTATGGTCAGCAAAAATAAATACTTGAGATTAGCTGCTGTTTCATCTGTTTCAGAACTCATGATTTTCTGAACGTTTATATTGGGAATAATTTGAGCGTTGTTATCAACGGAAATTTTCTTTAAATATAGTAGTTAATGTATTTATTTACTTCAGGTAGAGTTATGCATCTAAGCACAATTTTTTAGCTATTGCACGAATCCACATACACCAATAAATGCGTCGACATCCTATGATCTGTATGATAAGGTGGGAAAAACAACACCATAATGAGAAGCAATAATAATGACATTCTTTTTTATTGCATTCAAATAGTGATTCGCATCATTCTGAAAACTTAATTTGATCTCCATTAATTCAAATTATTCAAAATCAAAGAAAAGTAAGTTCTGAATCGAAAAATAGAAATGGATGACCACCAAAATGTTATGGCTCTTTTTTGGACCAAGATTCCACGCGGATAGAAATTTCAAGTCATTTCACATAAAACGCTTCTTTGGGTTGATATTGGAAGCACAAATAATTCCAGATTTTAGCATAATTTTCATGTTAGTTTATACGTAAAAATGGTCTAAAAATCAAAGAGTAATGAGTAATTGTTATTCATAGTATAATTCCAGGAAAAATTTGGAGTGTTAATTAAATCTTAGCTTCTAAAACATTTAGAAATTCTTCGCTTATTAATACATCTAAACAATCCATTTCCTAAAATTGCAAAATATAATCAAATTAGTGCATCAAGTTTAATTATTTAAATCTTGAGCACAAAATTTGAATAAACTTTGATTAAATTTCAGTAAAATTCAGATAGCCAATTATGCCTTGCTTGCAATAGGTGTTCTTCAATTTCAATTTTAGAAAGGTGAAAATGTTATTAATTACGAAATTTTGCTACGGTGTTAATTTCGCTTCAGAAACTCACAGTGCTAACAGATGATGCATTCCCAAAGGTGCTCTCACCCATTTCGAGTTTAAGACAAAGAAAGCGTCAATTTGTCAATTACTGCTGTTCACCAGTCACAAGAAATTGAATCAAGTTCTAAATTTGTTGTTAAATAGAACTGAACTGTAAAAATAGGAGACGCTTCACAGCAGGAACTCCCAAATATTTAAATATAGATTTTGTCAAAACAAAGTCGTTTACATTCCTTTACATTGTACTCACGACATTCACTTTGGAATTGTAGTTACTTATGAAATCACACATGGCTTTGGTAAGATAGGCTTTTCTTTGACATGATTATAGATAGTCATGTTGTGTTGGAGCTATTTGTTCATATAAAGTTTTACATGATAAAGCAGATTTAGAAAATATTAGTAAATTTCAACTTATATTGGTAATGCAATTACACATTGACTGTTCTAATCTTAATTTGAGGTATTTTTAGTTGTGTACGTAAGTCCATTAGTTTACTATATCAAAATATATGAAAAAAATATAATGAATTTTAAAAATAAATAGTGGATAGTTGAGGTAAGGTTTCTAAATCTGCACGTGATTAACAAAGTATTGGGAATTATTAGATTAGTAAAGTTCCATAAAGAAATTTCAGCATGAAAGGGGCCGCTGTGACATACACCTCACGCTCGATAATTGAAACAACAAACTTTGAACTACAAAGTCAAAACTAATACGCAATCTACTCACAGCCTTAGACAAAACCGTGCGTCCATAGGTAAATTCAACGCATAATCGGCAAAATACGGAATGAATTTAATAAGACAAAACTTACTTTTAATTGTATTCAATTTTCGAAGGATCTCTAATTAACATTAAAATTTTTGTAAAGATGGATAGCTTATCATCAAATATTCACGATATTGGTTAACAGTTAACAGTGGTTTGGGGTAGTTTAATACACCAGATCTCTTAATTCTTTAACCGTTTTGAAAGATTTGAATGAAATTTCGTAATATAGACTTCTTATGAAAACTATACAAATACTTCAACAAAATTTTAGCACGAAAACCTGAAATATTGTATTATACTACGTAAAGAATGTTTAGGCTACACTTGCATTTTCAAAAATCGTGTGGGATACATCATATTCAGAACTTCAAATATATAAGTGGATAGTCTTGTCTAGGAACGTATCTAGAATGAGCAACTATATAGTCTTCCATATAGGTCTTAGTAATTGACAAATATCATTATAGTTTGAAGCTTTTCACTGACAGATAAAAGGTATAATGATAGAGGCATTTTCAATGGATATTCTGAACATAGCAAAGTTCACCACAAATAGTATGTACTGATGCCATTAAATTAATAAAGTATTCGGGCCTTTTGAAGAAATAAATAGCATGCAAAATTTTGTTGTAGACGGACATTCAACAATTATACTGCATTTTGAAAAGGAAATAACTTTTCTTGCTTTCTTTCTATATGCGAATATATATATATATATATATATTATAATTCACATATAAACGTTTCGACTATATTATAGTCATTCTAAGTTTACAAATAGTGAAGAAAAACTACAATATACTATATTATAAGAAAATTTATTTCATTGTTTTCCAAATTGCCTTGCTTGTTTATAATGTTTCCTTTATTATGTTGTTTCATTGGTAATCTTTGTGTGGATAGTACTCGTAGCTATTTCAAAATTTGTTAGAAAACATTTGGCCTATCCTCAAGAACTTCGTGGAGAAGAAAAAATTCACTTACGAAGTGACATTTGTCGAAAAATCCAAGAGTCGCAACATTAAATTGGTTGATAGATGGAGATTTTTCGTTGCATTTAATTTTTAGGTTAACGTATAAGCATAAATCTTGAGACTTAAAAAAATTAAATAATTCAAAAAGCAATTTAGAGGGAATAGTAATATAACTTTTGTTTGGATCATTGATGGATATTTTATTATTTATAACTGTAGAGCAAAATGGGCTTTCTAAAAAATGCTTAGATATCAAGAGAACTTTTATTTCGGATAAAAAACGCATATTTTGGAGCTTAATTTTTAGGTTAACGTATAAGCATAAATCTTGAGACTTAAAAAAATTAAATAATTCAAAAAGCAATTTAGAGGGAATAGTAATATAACTTTTGTTTGGATCATTGATGGATATTTTATTATTTATAACTGTAGAGCAAAATGGGCTTTCTAAAAAATGCTTAGATATCAAGAGAACTTTTATTTCGGATAAAAAACGCATATTTTGGAGCTTCTTTATATATATATATATATATATATATAAATATATATACTATAAATTAGTGATGTGCAAGAAAGATTTTATAGTGCCCCATCCGCCTGAGAAAATATACTTTCTTGTCCTCAACCACCCATACCTGACATTTTTTATCTGTACACGACATTGAAAACACTTTTGCTTTTAAAAAGTTTTTAATTATTTTTTTAACATAATTCTCTCTTGCTATTATTTTAGCACATTATTTGTTAATTATGAAAAAATCTTAAGTGATTCGCATAATGTGGTGTGGAAAGCGCAATGGTATTCTTTGACGTCCGATAAATTGTGGCCTTCCACCCGTGCCCGAGTAGTATCCCGCACTACATACTATGTTAAAATATTTTTTCGAAATTTTAACGAATGTAAATTTTGTATTCATGTGTAGCAAATGAAATTGTTTTAGAAAGATATGCACATTAAGTAAGTATTCTTTTTAGATAAAGTTAGAATCATAATTGAATATTGCATCAAAGAGTGTGAAATCGCTTCAGGCGCCAGTCACAAATAGCCTTTGTAAAATTTAGAAATAATTATATTTTGTTGGGATACAACTATGTATATGTTCACAAAAGACGAAGATAATTTCTGTCAATAATTTTTTACCACTTGTTTAAATATTTTGTCGCTCCGAAAGATATATTTTGAAAGGAGACTATAAAGGCAATCAGCTTAATGCATATTTCTTAAGTGTTAATAATTTCACCATACTTGTCAATTTTCCGATATAGAAAAATTTTATGATGAAATTTTTCAGAATTTTTGGAAATTATTCATAAAAAATTGAATAATAATCAACTTGATAATTTTTTGAATAAGCATACATCATTGTCTCATTAGCGTTTCACTAAATTAATGCTTTTGATAATCAATGATATCAGCGAACATTCTACTCAAAGAGACATAAGATTGAAAAAACATTTACAAAAATGAAAAGACTGTCTAAAAACAAAAATTAAGAAATACAGTATAAAAATGTGTTATGCATAGCCATTAAAAAGCATGTAAAATAAAATCTAAGTGAGCTTTTATTGAATTGGTATTTCCCAAAAAGTCTGTTTAATTAATAATTCTACTTCAATTTATTTCTAATGCTTATAGCATTTCCTTTACCATAATTTATAAATTGCTTTTAGTATTGGATAATTGCTTAATCTTATATTAATTCTTATGAATTCTAAATTTTAGTCACCTCATTGAAAGTATTCGTAAAAGAAAAATAAAATATTACTATAAAACGAATAAATGTCAACATTTTAGTAGCAATTATATTTAAAAAGCAAGTCCTAAAAACGCTACAATAAATCCTTCAATTTCGTTTTAGGAAGATTGATGTATTTAAGTCGCTGTTTTGTCTTGTATCGCACTTAACCATAATTTTATTAAAATGTTCAAGTTAATATGCACGCTTAGGTAGGAAAAATGAATTATAGGTTCTTTGTTTGCTAATGGATTCAAGAACAAGACAACACTTTCTAGTATTCGAGAAATTTACTCATCTATATTAATTTATCTGAATTGCTTATCCATTTGCCTCCATAATTATTTAACCCAATTAATATTTTTTCACAAAATGAAGATAATATTGAGCATTATATAACATTTTTTAGTATTTTTTCCATAGGGCTTTGTTAATTTTACGATCATTTAGTTTAATCGCATTTAATGTCTTAAAATTTTTGCACCGCACTTCTGATTAGAGATTTTGGTTTCTTATGAAAGACATGCAATTCATTTTCCAATCCGTAGATTAATAATTAATTTGTGATACATTTATAGGACCAATATATTTAATCTTTTTTAGAAATTCTTAACAATTAAGTTTTTGATTAACTAATTAATTCGGTGTGAACGACTATATAGTTCAGTTGTTTCATTTTCTTAACAAGATGCTTTCGTCATTTGAGCGAAATACTGATAATATGCATGTGGGTTTGCGTAGATGGTTGTGTGGCAATATGTATCAATAGTTTTTGGTTCAGAAGTTTTGATTTATATATTTATTATTATTAAAAGTTAAATATTAAAAATATATTAATCGCTACAAACCTACATATAAATATATATATATATATATGTATATGTATATAGTTTTTCAATAGGCATACTTACTTTGCTATTAAATTTACTCAGCGTTATTCATAACATAGGGACAGTGTATATTACATTTATTTATTCTCTAACTATAATGTGGTATAGAAATACCCCCAATATTGCATTCAGATCACTGTCCTAGGAAAACAACTGTGAGTAGAGTACCAAATTACCCCAGTCTATAATCCATATCGTTTCATACCTGGTAGTTAGTTTTCTCTTATATTTCCGTTGTTCAAGTAATGCAAATTTGTGTAAAGCTTGATTTGAAGTGTGAGGTTTGAAAACCAACTGAAATGATTCAAAAACATTTGATTAGTTTATTAAATTTTCAATAAAATTTATTAAATCCTAAAACCTTGCTATGAGTAAGGTCACTTTATTTTGAGGATTAATTAAAATTTTCTTCTTACATATTTGTTAATGCTTCCATAAGGCCTCTAAAGCAGAAATTCATTTCTTGTTTAAAGCAGAAAAATAACCTCAATTAATTTCTGTGTATGTTCTAATGATTTCGCCAAATATTTTCAGATAAAGCTATTATGTCTTATATTTTGTTTGTCTTTGCCTTTCAATTATAACTAATAAATGAATAAATATTAAATACTGTGCTGTTAGAATCGCAGATTCATTCTTCATACGTAAGGTTTTCGTAAAATTTGACATTTCACATTTCTGTCAATGCGCTTATCTTTACATTAAAACTAATAGCAAGTAGCAAATAATTGATGAACGCTATTTGTTTTCGTGAATGGCTCGCATAGACAGAATATAAAGTAGAAACACTTCTTCTGCAATTCTGTCTCTTTAAATTTATTAATTCATATTCAATGCAAACATTAATACCAAAGCACAGCTCAAAAAGCTCATCAGGCAGAACATACTATTTTGTTTTTTTAAATGTGTATGTTAAATGGTTGCAATAACAAACTATTCGGCAAAATTATCCGTTTAATTTACTTGATGAGCTGTATAGCGAAAATGAATTTTATAATTTATTATTGGCATTTATGCATGTAAAGTTTCCGATTTTTACGCTTAATCGTTTACTATTGTGAAAACAAAAAGGTTTTCAATGATCTCTTCCGGTTTTGAGGATGTAACATACATAGAAAATATTTTATTTGTGCTGGAATTTACCATGCATTTTATAATCAAATATATAAGCTGTTAAACCAGGTCTTTAGACTGATGCAATAAATATAGATTTTTGAATGCAAATTGTTAGAATTAATTTTTTATTTTTCTTAATGAAAATCATTTTTCTAATAATTCTTGAATTATTGCTCTATATCATAAGCGTGAACATAATAATAAATTCACCTAATTAATTATTACAACGATATTTATTGGGATAAATACGAACATATAATCCTAAGATAAGTTTTCGAAAATTTGTTGAATCCTATACAAAACTAACTTATATTTTTGCTAAAAGCAAAGAGATAATTTTACAATTTAATAAATATTATTCAGCGGTAAGCAACAAAATTTTAGCCAAGCTTAAGTTGGAAGACTAATATTTCATATGTACTTTACAAAAATCAAAACTTTTTTTCAAAAGACTTCCAATGTTCTTTAAAGTTCTTAAGTTTTATCATATGGTGACATAATAGTCATGAAGGAGATGGTATGAATAATTAAGTTGCTGCATTTGTAAATGTATATCACTTTCGCCAAAACTAAGGCAAGAGCGGACTGGCACGAATTAAACATCTGCAGATTTAGTAGAGAGGGCGCCATTGTCTATTTAGCAGCAATGATAAATGTCTGAGATTATACTTTGTAGTCTGCATAATAATGCTAAAAACTAGTTGACTTTGCAGAATGTGCTTTTGAAGGCATAGAGTCTTTTGTAGTACAGATTTCCATTCCTTACATCTTAAGCGTCATATTTGATTTGCTAATCAAGGCAGAAAGTCAGTAATTTCACATATTTTGAATTTTCGCCACATCTGACTTTGAATTAAACTACGTAACAGAAGTAATAAGCTTTTTTAAATTAGATTTTAGACTCCCTGTAGGCCTGCAATAGAACATATGCAACATTCCAGTGACAATTATTTCTCTTCTTGCACAAATATTATAAAATTGTATTCAGAGTGAAAAACTGCATTAAAAAGCACAAACAATGATGTTGGCCGTGGCTAAATTAAAAGTTTGTACTGTTTTCATAAAGAGAAAAATCTAAAATGTGGAACAATTTTCGATAGAAAAGACTAATTTGCAAAAACGTCTGATATATTAGGAATTCAACATTCAATTCAAATTAATTACTCTAAAAATGTTGATAGGGTTTATTTATCGGTTTTGGAAATATTCAATCTAACAAAACCAGGATAGCAAGTGCTGTTAAAATTAACTCCGTTAACTCAATTACATTCAAGAAATGAAATCTCTATTCAAAGTGAATAATCCTCAAAATAAATATTTTCATGCAGAATATATATTCTATGGTTTGATTAGTTGTCTACCTGAGTTAGTGTAACCAGAGCTGCATGTGGGCAGGACCAACTATTTTCAAAGTTATTTGGTTTTTGGCTGGTATTATGCGAAATTTACAACAAGTATTTAATATGTTTGTTAAAAGTTGAGCTTGGGGTTTTGCCTCAACAGGATTTAGGATAGAAGATGGCTTAGGGTAGATTTTAACCCAGTCTTAAATGAGTTATGTGATTAAAAATAACTTCTCATAATCCAAATGTATATACTTTGACTGATGAAAATTGAATTGCTATTTACATAATGAAGAGTATTTCATGTTAGAGCTTTTAAAATAATGATATACTTTGGGACGTACGTTGAGATAACATAAACGGTATATTCGTAGACATACACTTTATGCATTAAGTATATCAATACTCAGCTGAAATGTATTTAAAATGATGTTGCATTCTCCTGCTAATGCCGATAATATTGTAGATAATTGAAACGTTATAAAATATTAATTTATGTTTTCATATCACTGATGATATTAGAGCGAAGGAAGCTCGTAGAAGCCATTAACAGGAAGCACTGTGTCTAATAGCATGATTTCGTAATTACCGATTTTGAAATAAATGAGTTCGGCGTTTTTATTACTCCTTCAGCTTACTGTTGCATTAAGTGCAATTTTGATTGAATAATTATCACGCTATTTTAAGATAATATTCAACTTTAAGATGCATATATTAAATATATTAATGCGCAATAATTTTTCAATGCATTCAGCATGATATCTTTGAAAGTGTAGAATTATGTTTTAGCAAGACTGTGCGATAACATCCAGCATTGTATTCTTGCAAGATAAAAGGCAGAGAGGGGCTTCTGCATTTGTCAGGTTACTCTCAAATCATCAAAAAAGGGTAAAAGCGTAGCATGAAGGTATTTATTCATTATAAAAGTAGGTACTCGTATAATAAGTAAACATCAAATTAAATAGGAATGTAAAATAGATGATGACATAAATTAAAGCAATAGAAACGAAATTTAGAGGTGGTCTTTTAAGTAAGCTTTCTGTTTTTCAAAGTTTCAACACCAAAGAACCTATGAGGCAAATATTTTGGGCCTAGACAGAACCCTTTTTGCAGAAGAAGGTGCATCACTTGATAAACTTATCAACTATTCTTATTAATTGCAACATTTAATCAAATATCTCATGAATGCGAAACTTGCCAAACTTGCAAATTGTTTAGTAAGTACTTGCAAGTTTTACGAGATATTTGCTAGAAATAAGTATTTGAAGTTTTAATAAAATACTTACAGCACTTTACAAGTTTGGCAAGCTTGAGTTTACATGGCAGTCATGTTCCCACATTCTTCTGAAGCATGAGGCAGTGAAATAGATTGAAAAACTTATCACAGTGAGACGCATTAATTTAATGAATGAATTAGCAGTTTTTCCATTTAGTGCATAATTTAAAATTTTTTATTACTTCGCGCAGATCCCATACCAATCGCAAGAAATTTTCTGACTAGGACCAGTTAATCCTATGGAACTGAATAGTCTCATAGAAACCTAAGAGCAACAAAAGCAGGTTTTGGCAAACCAGTATCAGTTATTTTGCATTTATTTAAATTTTAACGTTTGTAGGATATTCTTTTCAATGTTTTATCACATGATGCTGTTTACTCATTACAATATTTTGTGAATTACAATTTAAGCTATATCTACAATATACCAATGTGCTTTAAATTGCTTTTGTTGCTTTGAAGTTTGTTAACTTAGCGTCAACAAAAAATTTGCTAATATCTCTGTAGAATGCCAACCTGATGTAGGAAATGACAATTATCAAATCATTTATGAATAGTTCTCTCTTATTCTTCAACTAAGATATACTTTACATATTTTTGTTATACAGCATCTAACTTTCTCCCTACACCATGTCGAATGTTGGATTTTGTTTCTCTCTTATTCTTCAACTAAGATATACTTTACATATTTTTGTTATACAGCATCTAACTTTCTCACTACACCATGTACAAGTCGAATGTTGGATTTTGCAGCTTAATTCAAATATAGTAGCACAACTATTTACGAATGCGTCTATCTTTAGGTTGGACTCATATATACTAGTGGACTTGTCATTTGTAATGCTGGTATTAGTACAAATCTGTACTATTTTTTCAGAATTTTCTTCGTTGCTGTAATAATTTTGCTAACTTTAGATGCGGACTAAAGGCTTATCTTTACGACCAGTTTCTTAGTGTCTAGTGCTAAATTTCAAATGTATATTTTAGCGCAATAGAATACTTTATTGAAAATTTTTGCGCTCTATAAATAACAATATATTATACTATTATTATTATTATTATTATTACGTTTTTTTGGGCTACTGCTTGGAGCTACAATGACTGATTGGTATGTTGTGAGTTGCTTGAGCTTAGGCTTGGCTTTATTGAGCAAAAAGCAACCCACTTACAGCATTAACCCAGCTGGGATAGTTTATAGAATTGTGGCTTGCATATAGTCTTAAATTTATATACCGAAAAAAACCAAAATTAAAAAAAATTAAAACTGAGCTTTTCGGTTTTCAGTAAAAGCAGTAGGCTATAAGTATATTCCTCAAAAACAATGTACACCAAAAATGCTTGTCAAGTTGCAGCATAATTTCGGTTTAACTGATTTAACAACTCAATTTAATGTTATGAAAATATAACTTAGAAAGGACATTTTCTCTTCAATAACGTTTTACAAATACTGATTGTAGTTAGGTACAAAACTCGAAAATGAAACCAAGCAAATTTTTTAAAATCGAAAGCACTACCGCAAATACTTTTCATTTATTCCACATTATACCAATAGTGCGACAGGAAGCAAATTCTTAATTTTTCCCAAAAATTTATTTTTATTATCACAATTGCGTTTACTTCATTTTTACTGTATTTAGGCATACTACACATCATCATCACTAGCATACAATAAATGAAATATTCATTACATAAGCTATTTTTAAAGAATGTGATACTCTTTTGAACCAGTTATCCGGTATGTAATCCCAATTTGGTACCTAAAGTCAGAAATATTTATGAAAAAATGGAAACGCGAATGTCACTAATCAAAGAAGGAGCTTTCGAGGGAGGGGCTTTGGCAATAAGTCCTCCTGCAAAGATGCCATAGTTAGTAAAAAAAACCGTGAATATTTTTTGTCTAGTTATTAGTTGTAAAATTGTGAAGCAAAGCCTAAAACATAGTTTTCTACCAAATTTATCGGTTTTTCTTCACACTTCTAGTTTATAATTTTGCAATTTTGACTGTTTTAAAAATTGATTTAGAAACCTCAAGGAGACTTCTACAGTTTAATGAAAACATCATCTAGAAAAGGCCCAAACTGCAATAAATTTTTTCAGGTCACATGTTGTCGGGGTTTGATGCAGAAGTCTTCTTGAGAAATCGGAGCTGATTTCATTATAATTTGCTTTGTAAAAATTTCAAGAATATCCGTTCACTAATCATGATACGGTGCCTGCATCTATTTTTGAATACATATCGCCTTTCTTTACTGAAAATGGACAGTATTTGCATCTGATGTAATTTAATTCCAATGCCAATCAAACACTGAATCAATTCACTCTTCACTGGATACTTTAACCAACAGGCAGCGAGAATACCACTTTGGAAAAGTTATTGAAACAGAAGATGAAAGAATTTGGTTTCTCAAGCAAATGTTCAAAGTGATCGATTTTCCATTCAATTATGAATGGCAGACAATACTATGATAATATTTTGATGAAAACCGTTTTATAAATTTTAAATGAACTGTTTCCTTGCTGTAATTACATCGCAATGCAATTTTATTACGTAAATATTGTATTCGTTGAATGTACATTTAAGAAATTATGCTATTGCATAGGTCAAGTAGTGCCATAATTCTTACATATTTAATACAAAATTATGCTTTCCAATACAGTAAAGCATAACAATAATAAGTAGAGGTTTCTCAAATCTAATTATTATCAACCGAAGAAAAAAGAATTATAACTTTGTCTATGAGGTAATGAGTCTCCAAATGAAACACACTAATCAATTATTTCAGAGAATATATGTATATACTATGTAGATACATGTAGACAACATGTATATATATATATATATATATATATATATGTTACAGAAGGATCGTGTAATTAAGAAATTTGTGAAATCCCTAAAATTTCAGTGAATTTTTGAAATTGCTATTTCATTTAAAAACTTCATATAACAACTAAGTTTGAAAAGTTGAGGTTGGGGTTAGGGTTAGGCTTAGGTTTATTATTTTTCTAATAAATACATAGATTATCTAGGTATTTTTATTGTTTTTCTGAAGTTTGGTAAGTAAAATACCAATTTAACAAATTCACCGAATTTTAAAGGTTTCACGAAATTCCTAATATCACAATCTTACACTAACATATATATATATATATAAATGTGTTTTATAAAAACAACATTACAGCTGCATTTCTGTTAAATAATAAGCCTAATAAATGCTTTTCATAGATTCCTAAAATGTTTATGCAAAATTTATTTCTAATTTTTTTAATTGAAGAAGTATATATATTATAGATTTTTCTTAAAATCAGCTGTTTGTTTTCAATGATGTCAGTAAGACATCTAGTACATAAAGAAAAAGTTGTTAGTGCTCTAGCAAGAAGTCAACTAACTAGAGCTAGCAGTAAATCACTGCCAGTGATGATTACTGCCTGATAATTCAGATTTGTAAATGAGTAGTGCTTGTATCGAGGAGATCCAACCCGATGCGAGCCCTGTCGCGCAGTGATTGAGCAGTTTATTTGACACACAATGAGTAAAAAAAGAGTCGTGTTTAAACATAGCTAATTTATTGCTCTGATTTTGCATTTTAAAGCAAAATTACAAATCTTAGTCCCCATAATTTAGATCCTACAAAATATTCTTATTGCTTTATTCAATATACGATTTTTGAATTCCTTACTGTATCACTTTAAATTTCTATTAAATGTTGGAAGGAACTAGGCAAAAATCCTGAGAAGCGTAACATTTTTCAAAAGCCGAGTCAAGAATATTGAAAATCAAAACGAGCCAGACCGAGCTTAAAAATTCCCCTCGTCGACAAATCCGAGATAACCTATGCATTCGTATAGGCATTCAAATTGATAAGAATACTGCTACGTTTTTGGCCTCATAAATGAAATAGATTTATTACAAGCTATTCAATAAATGATTTCAAGTACAAAATGCACTATGCAAACTGTGTAATTAGTAACATATGAACACATATCGTTTTCTTAGATTACAGGAACATGTATTGATTTGGAAGTAATGTATAGATTATGTTTACTTAATTTCTTATTTTGAGTGATAGTTCAATGAGTTCTCTGCAGAATTTATATGCAATAGTTACAATTTCAAAAAAATGGAATTGTTTATTTTTTTCTTACAATATAATGCATATTTTTTTCACAAAAAGTTTTCAATTCAACAAACATTTATGAATGCGTTTAGATCATTTGAAGCAATATTGTATTACATATTCGCTGTAAATTTACAAATATTTTATTAAGAAATTACTTACGTGGTGGGCGTAATCGAAATCTTCGGTTTCCGACGAAGGAATAATCTTGTTGTGAGTACTAAGAGAAAAAGCTCTACTGCGAAAGCTTGTGGAACATTCCTGTTTATTCGAGGACATTTGCTACTCGATCCGAAAATTTGGTTTCTTGCTAATAAAGGAATTTCTCCACGCAATACGCAATCAACAAAACGCACAATGATTCAACTAGCGAGAGAAAATTGCTTTCTGATTTGAGAAAATATAGCTCCAAACTCTTTTTAGTAAATGCAAGAAACAATTATATTAAAACCATAACTGTTGCTTGATCATCGTTCACGCGGGATAAACTTATCAGAAATTGAATATTTATTTATCATATTTTATTATAAAACGATGCAGAAGCAATATAGCTTCCATAATCAATATCTAAGGAAATTCAACGACAGTAAATTAATAAGAACTGAAATTGCGGAAATTAGCCCCAAATTGGAAAGTGACGTTTTAATATATTGCATAATAAAGACCAGTCAAATTGAAGAGAACGCAACATGTATTATTTTATAGCAATTAATTACTTTCAGGGAATAAAACAGATTATGCAAATATACTTTCAAAAATGTATAATCTGTTTTCCTTACAAATTTAAAATGTTTTAAAAAATATTCACGATAATTTCATATATTTTCAAATGAAGTTTGGTTAGCAGAATATGCACTTTCAAACATCGAAATCACAGCTGATAATTTTTAGAAAGTAGTTTTGATAACTCTTGTGACTTTTCAAGAATTTACATGCTTATCACCAATTACTTGAAGAAGAAAATTCAAGAGAAGTAGAAACTTTGATATAGTATATGAAAGCATACATTTCAATATTTCTTTGCCTCACTATCCTTCAGTTATTTCATATACTATAATTATTATTTCAATCTATCAATAAAACTATGCCTCTAATTAGAGAAATATAAATTATGGACCTTGGCTAAGTTTCGAACAATCAATGCAAGAAGAAAACTTGAAACAAGGATTTGGATGGGTAATCTTAGTGAGGATGGCGATAAGTTAACATAATCAATAAATTAGATATTAAACAAAGCCTGAACAAATATTCTAAAAGAGCACCTCTGGTGTAAGAAACTTTATAGATTTATGGGAACCGAAAGGGCTATGCCTGAATCGTCCTAGAGAGTAACCTCCTCGTGGTGGTTCCTGGAGAAGCGGAGACGCTGAGCCAATACTTGATGGGCGCGTCTCTTTGCGGAGTCCCGAACCTAAAGTGGACGTTAAACAATAGGGTATAAGAAGGTGCAACCATATGTGCTTTGCACATATGGGGGCGGTGACGATGATGTGAGACTGTCTGTTCTGTGGAGCAGACGGCGACGTCTATGCCCAGAGCCGTAGAGTGCGTCTACGAGGGCAGTTATACAGAGGATTTTCCTCTGTCTCTGGCCTCTAGATAGGCCTAGGCCAGCATTTGCTGAGCCTTACCTATGAGGGAGCTTTGCTTCGTCATGGGTTTTGTTATGATCCGACATCTTTAATTTAACTGGAGAACGAGTCACTTGGTGCTTTGCACTTCAAGTGTTTATATATCTCCAAATATAATCAGGATCTCCATAACAGGCAGACGGCAGGTGCTCACGAGTTACCTCAGTTAGTAGCCTTGGTTGGCGAAAGCTGTAGAGAGGCGCAACCCTCTCATGAAGCTCGGCCTTCGGCTTCACTCTCTGCTGATCAGACTCAACACAGATCAGCACTCTGCGTGCCAGGGGTCGCCAGAGGACAAGCATGATTAAGCCGGCAGCACACTTCTAGGGGAAGTGCCAGAGCTGATCTGTTGCCACCCACTCTTCAGTCCGTTGACTGGTAGAGTAACCCCGAATAGATTTATAATATCCTCATTTCAATGATAATATACTGGTCAACAGCTTCACCATATCAGAACTTCAAAGAAAAATATTACAAATTTCTTAATGGTAGGTGAGGAATTCTTGAATGGTAGTTAAAACTAAAGGGTATCATCATCATTAGAAGTGAACAAAAGCAAAATAGCTCAAGGCTTTTGAAAAATTCGAGCCTTTGACGAGGTATTTTCAAAGTGGATAGAGGATGTGGGCAGAAGTGACATGGACGAAAAAATTAGACCAATGCTCTTCTCAATCCTGGAAATCCCTTAAATCAATAATAATTCGATGCACTATCCTTCAGTTATTTTCCCTATCATTGGATTTCAAACACAGATTGACTATAATTATAGAGTAAAAATTTCATCCTTACTCTTACAACATGAGATAAATAAATAATTGTTCATTCCCTGCTGCACACTACGTACATTTTTTGAAGTGCATGTATCTACGCTCTAGATGAAAACTAGAAACTTGGAGGGGGGGGGGG
>CABFPE010000358.1:418925-442780 GCA_900660155.1 Hofstenia miamia
ATATATATATATATATATATATATATATATACATGTATATGCGTCCAAATATTAAATTAAATTTATTATGGATAAACGAGGGAGATTTTTGCACTGGGACTCGTTCAAGAATAACTTTATTTATTTTTTAGAGGAAATACTTTCCTTTTAATTTAATCTAGTCTTTCAAAAGTTTTGACGAGTTCTGTCAAATTTCCTATTTTCATTATTGCAAGTTATCAGTAATTTTCACAGCAATTGTTATTGAAAATTATGGTTTGAACTTCCAAAAATAAAATACTGGTTTAGTTAGCGTACAACAGAAAGACAAACTTATTTATAAAAGTGCGTCGATTGGTAGTTATAATTGTAGAATTAAAGAAACAGTGCAGTCCTATATTTATACATAAAATAAATACAACTTTAACAATTTTGATTATTAGTAAATTAGCTTTGAAATTTGCTTCTTCAAAATTTTAATATTATTTGCATTTTATCTACATAGACGCATTGATATTTACATGTTATACGCAAACTATACATTACCAACCCCACAGGTTAGTCCCATATTTTTTATTCTACATAAGAGTTCAAAATTCAAAAACAATTCAAAGAATGTACTATAGTCTTTGCATGATTAAGATTTAAAGTTCATTCGATCTCTTCTAATTTTTTATTTCGAATTTATTTCCTGCTTGCTTTATTATGTTTTATACATAAACTTTCAAAGAACACTACAAATAACTGCAACTAGATTCAAATTAATTCAAATCATATACTGTAATAAATATTTCATTTAGAGTTCTTTGATGTCCAGCAACTTTGAGGAAAGAAAGAAACCTAGTCAAAGAGGAAATGTGCAAGAATGCTTCATTAATGCTATAAATAATTAAATTCTATATTTTGTAAACCATTTTATTTTTATTTTTCGGATAGTTCTTTTGGAGAAAATGATAAGATATATTTAGGTGCATTTTTGTTCGTCATACTTCATTTGATGTTGTCCACTGTATTGTTTTAAAATATCAAATATTTGTGTGCGTAATGGGATTTATACAAATTTTATATGTTAGTAATTCTGAAAGCTTTGAATATATTGTGAAAAAATCGTAAATGCGAAACCTCAAATCTATTCGGTCTGGGGGACTTCCCCTAATACATTTTGATAGTTACTCAAAGCACTCTAAATATAAATTTTTAAGTATCTGCTCATTTATGCATGCAATTGATTTTCAAAACATTATTTTTGTTAGTGCTAAAACTAATATTTAGCTTACTTCCAAAAATGCCATAATTTTTAGAATGACTTCATCAAAAAATAATGGTGTTATCAAATGTTTAACATTGCAAATTTATTGTGCCGATATGAAGAATCTTTGTGCAAAGTTTATTATTATTAATCCAGAGAGAAATAGAAGGCCCAAACAGCTCAGGCCGAAAAGGAAGTTTAGATTTTGCATATTATGAAAATATCTCTAGCAAAAATATACAATAATACTATTTAGAATAAAAATGACCCTGCTGCAAAAAATCATTGTTTCTGGGAGAAAAACATTTTGTTAATTTTAGTGTACAAATATTTATTGAACGTATGTAAAGCTTTTAATTTTGAATTTATCATTCTAAAACACCACACAGTTCATTTGACAAATTTCAGTTTTCTTTGTCAATTATTTGTACTAATCAGGTGTTTGTCAATCAGGATTTTAGAAAGATTGCTGACGCTTGAGCCAATTAACCATTGTGTACTTTGTACTATCAAAGAATTGGCTCTTACAATAAACCTAATTGAAAATGATCGTTAATTTCCAATAAAAAAATTGGTTTGACATTGTTTTTATCAGTACATTACCTCTTTCCTACCATTGACAAATTTTGCATGCTGTTTTTAAAAGAAAAAATTTAGACAATTCTTTTAGTTTGAAAGCCTGCTTTGTGATTGAAAGGTACGTTAGCAATTGAGTAGAACATACTTAAGCTTGTAAAAACAATAAATTAGAAATACATTTGAAATAGGTGTATGACACTTTCAATAAGTCAATATTTAAAATGTGACAAAAACTTCTATATTTTCTTCTGAATAGAAACATATTACATAGAGCTCATTTTTTGCATTTTCTATGCTAGGTTGGGGGTGGGCTGCGTAATTCAGGCAAAATTATGTTCTTCTTTTACCTTTCAAACCATTATTGCAGAAAATTTAGAAATATAATCTATAAATTATTGCAATGAGCGTTATTGTAAGCTTTTGATAATATACCATAGATTAGCTCAAACTTAACGGTCTGAGGGCAATAAGGAAAGGCCCTTAGCTATGAAGTAATTATTCATAATGTTTGCACCCGCTGAAATTCAAGTATTGGGAGTGTCGTCATCCTAAGTCATTGTAAGTTTGATGTTTTTGGCAGAATCCATATTTTATCATCATCACTACAGTACCTAGAGTTTTATTGTTTTGAAATCACATGGTTGAAGGAAGTTTTTCAAACCCTTGCAGTTAATTACCTTATAATTCAAACTTTTCCGAAATAATTAGTCAATTTCTTTGAATAGCGGAAGTCACTTTTCCGAATCACCTGGTTGCTGCCTAATTATTCTCACTTTCTGATTGTGTGGAGTTAGCTTCACAAACTAGAGAGATATAGCTTCTTCCCGATTTCATTCATGCACCCTTCAATAATGAATAAGTATTTCACAGAAATTATTTAAATTTATAATGCTTCATCAAAAAATTTTAAGTGCACTCCAGGCAAGAGGTGTATCTTATCATTCACTTATCCTATAAAATCCTACCCAGGTGTGAACCTCTACATGTTTGGGTGGTCAATTTGAGGTTAGTTGTTAGTCCCTTTTTAATTCTTAATTATCAAAATATTAGGTTGGTGTGAATTTGAAAAGTTGGAATATTCATTTACAAATAAAGTTTCTATTTTCAAGTTTTAGCAGACACATTAATAATTTTTAGTACAAATTTTCGTCACATGAAGCACATTCGCCAATAGATGCTCTAATATTTCAAGATAAAATTGTTGTTCAATGTGCACACAATTCCTTGTATCTTTATTGTTACTTTGATCAGTTTAGATCTAAAACTTTGAGACCTAAGAGTACAATTGTGTAGAGATGTGGAAAATACAATTTGAGCATTCCCAAGTCATTACTAAACTCTGTCGAACTAACGGAATGTGCAAGAGGTTCGAACTCGCTGTACCTAGTTCGTTTTCCACACGGAAAGATTTGTAAATCCTAATTTTTGTATCTTCAACGGAAGTCTCTTTTCTATTTGAATTGAATAAAAAATGACATGTAAAAGTAATTTCTCATATTATTGATAGTGTGTCTGTAAATTCATGGATGTTAAATAATTGCATTCAAAAAATATGGAACAAATCATTTGAATTACTGACTTCCCAGAAAACCTTGCAAGAAGTCCAATAAAAGTGACTCTGCCAAAATAAGCAGATGAACAATTTCCTCTTCAAAATTCAAAAAAATTAAGCAGGTTGCAATTCTTACAAAATCAACCAAAGCCAATTTTCATAGCATATAGAAGGAAGTCTTCCTTCAAGATGTAGCATGGAGATGAGTAGAGAAAGAGTCATGTGAAATGTCTAATTGTAGAATTTATCTTTGTTTATCTAAGGAAAGAATTTCCTAGCATATCATAGGCAATGACTGCTATTTATAGCAATGTCAAACTTTGCAGGCTGTTATTCTTATAATATTTTGTTTTTTTGTTTTAAAAATGGGATATTTTAATATAGATTGTTAAAATGCGTACCTAAGCAGTTCTGTTTAAGTATTCATAATTATGTGCTTTAGAATTTTTATATCCTATATTGTCTAAGTTCAATTTTTTATTGTAGTAAAAGTTTGTAAATTCTATGAACCAAATTTTTTGAATAATGATGTCCTACATGGCGTAATATTTAAGAACCGATCAAATTAGGAAGAGACAAATCTTCCAACACAGCTCTACATCTGATTATTAACTGTATGCCATTTTTACTTCTCCTATACTGTTCAGTAAAGACTTCCGTTTAGATAATTAACCGTAGGAAAATGTCTTGAATCCACATTCTGCGGCATATGCTTTCCCAGTAAGATAGAACTGATTTTGGTTCAAATTAATAAAAGAAGCTCTATTTCAACAATTTGAGTAAATTCTTAAATTTTAGATGTTATTAATTTCAAACGTTATTAGAGTTTCAAAGCAAAATAAATACATAGTTTACAATATCGAACAGCCTTAACAGTAATACGTCTTTGTAATTTGTAGTAAATGTTTCGTTTATAACAGATGTTTTCCCAACTAAAATTATATTTTATAAGCAATTAAGTCAAACTTGTTTGTAATCGTTAATTATTATGTGGGAAAATTAATTTTAAGTTATTTTTAGAAGCTCTACACCGTGGATTAAAATGGCATGTAATAATTTGAGGTTTCCTATCAATTAATTTTTAAAACCAAAATAAGAATGATTATTTTGTAGTTTTAATTTTAGTTGTATTCTACTTCAGTTCAGATCAATTCTTCAATGGATTTTAAATTTCACTATAATCACTTTGATTTTCAAAAATGTGACAGTTTATCATATTTGATAGCATAAAATATATTTCTTAGAAGGACTTCAAAATATATAACAGTTTTGCAAATATTCAATTTTCAAATTTAATTCAGCCTTCTAATTTTAGAGCATTAACTAATGATGGAATAACAAGCACCAAAAGCAGTAAAGGCCTTGGTGGCATCAATGGTACTATTCAAATAGTTGCTCAACACTTAACTGGAACACTTTGTAAAAGACAAATTTCGGAATGTATACGTCAAGTTTGGACATTAATGAAAGCATTTAAAACAATAACTGACTCATTGTGTCAGCAATAAAAGCAGTACAACGATTATTTTCAAAACATTTCGCGGTTAAAATTTATACTCTAAGTTGGTTACAAGTATTCTTATGATATTTTTTATCGTTGCAGTAAAAAAGCGAAAGTCCCTTTGTGATTCAAACGTTTTTTACTTAATGTCAAAAGTCTTTGGCTACTTCAGTTAATTCCTATGCAACTGCTTATAATCACAATTAATAAAATATTTAAAACCCAATAGAGTATATTTAGTGTTGTTCCTAAGAAAGTGGTATTGCTCTTATAATGTAATGCCTGCCAAAAGTTATATATATATATATATAAATAATACATATATGTATATATATATATATATATATATATATATATTTATATTTATATTTATATATATTATATATGAATGTAAACTAATATATATATTATTATTTTGAATTGTTTTCCTTTCTTATGCTTTTATTCATGATGGTAAAATGCTTCATCAGCAATCTCATCCAAACACTCATTTGAACATCCTCCTTTAAAAATAAATTCTTCGCATTTTCCAACATTAAAAACTAAGCTATGACTTTCGCAAAAATCCTCAGTTGCAGCAAAATCACTTTTGTATAATTCAAAATCATTTATATTGTGAATAGCTTTTAAAATTTCAGTATCATCTGAGTAATTATACAAATCACAATATTTGGCCTTCATAGAATTTGTGCTATATGTAAAAAGAGGGCCACTCACAGGCCCACAATGTCGTGTTCCTACCAAGATATTGGCATATTCTGATCGGATTTTGCCGTTTTCACACATTGCTTAAACCCATTTATATAACTACAGAGCCACTTTGTAATCTATTTGTAATTCCCAACTGCAACTTCACCAATATTTTATTTGTGAAATAGTATTAAAGCATGAAGAAGAATCGACAAGCAAACATCTAATAATACATTTACCGCTATCAAGGTTTTTAAGTACACTGTATTTGGTGATTCAACCAAAGTAACGCATCAACAGTCGACATCCCCTTTTTGTAGGCAAACTGTTTAACGTCATCAACGTCACTAATCATCTCAATTAGGTACTTCAGCGCAGTTCTATCAAGACATCTTGCTGTAATAAGGAGTTACTAAAGCTGGTCTGAGAGATTGCATGTTTTCAATTAATGAATCAATTTTTTAGGAATTACAGAAACTACACCAGTCTTCCACGAAATAGGATAAAATTATTCGACAAAGCACAAAGCAAACAAATTTGCAAAAGGTTTGGACAATTGATCTGCACAATCATGAAGTATCCAAGCAGGAACTTTACCATCACCAGAAGATTTCCTTGGATTAAGATTTTTAAAAATTAGTTCGACTTCCGACGGCACAACAATAGAAAAATTATAATAGGTTTCAAGTAAATGATCAAAGTCAGTGTCTAAGGCATCCTTTCCAACATTCTCAATAAAGCGGTTAAAAAACCTATTAAGGTATTTGCTTGTTCGTCTTTTATTACAAAACCTTTGTAATTTTTCTTCATTTTGCTGTCAATTTCATCAAAAATATCATGAATAGACATTTGATTTATACTATTTTTTCTATGGTGATACACTATCCTATTAATATTATTATGAACCACATTTGTTGTTATTACGATTTTTGATTGCACAAGCTTTCTCCTTAAGACAATTTGGGGATTTCTGCAAACATTTTTTTGTCCGTATTCTTAATTTTCCTTTTAAGAACAATAGTATCAATTACAAACTGTATGTATGATTCTGTGCACACAACCTTGTTATTCAGTAGTAAGTCACTTTGAATAAGTTCCCAGTCTACCTCCCGTGTGCAATAATTTACTCTAGTTTTATTTTTACATGTTTTCTTAGGTAGCAGAAATAGACTTTTATGATCAGAATTATCAATAGGTGTAAAAACATGTACTTCATATAAATTGCCATCGCTAACATAAGCAATATCCAGTTGAGAGTTGTTAAGAATATATGTAGGCTCTTTAACTAAATTGAAAAGATTAAAATTATTAACACAAGACAGATTTGGTTTATTAACATCACCTGCAATTATCAAGAAATTCTTTTCAACTTTTGAATGAATTAACTGTAAAATTTTTGTAAGCTCCTTCCTCATAACAACCCTTTTGCTCTTAGGTCGTATATAGATATTAACAAAAACAATCACATTATATTGAGAAGGCAAAAACCTTGGTACGCATTTTAATTCAAGATTAGGGTTGCAAATTTGAGCTAAGCCACATCTTCCTTCTTCATCAAATTTTTCAATTTCTCGATAATGGAGAAAAACATGAAAATTGCAGAAATCTGTATTAACATCCTTTTTACCTTTTACAAGTTTAATCTTGTGTATAAAGAAAATTAAAACCGAAGGGAATAATAGCAACCATTTTTTTCACCAATTATAACTTAGATAATAAACCATTAACATTATTTGCTATAATAAATGGAAATGACAGCTCGTGAGCAAAGGTTTCTGTAACAAAAACACGCTATCTATAATATTCTCATTAACAGTAGTATCAACCAAAGAAACGGATTCATAATTATTGGTATGTTAAAATTTTCGTAATAAAGTGATTTTATCAAGCCGTTCATTGAGGCATTGAAGACTCACCTTGACTCCATTGTTGTACTACTCAAGATTTTTTATCTTTAAAAAAGATTTATCTTTTCTTTAAAATAATTTTTTCAATTTTGTACTCTTCGTCTGATATACTAAGATGGTATTACTACCTAATTTTCTACATTCCCAGGATGACTGCGTTCTAACAAGAACAGGTCGTGTATAGAAGAGAAGGATTAAAATTTCCTAGTTTAGAAATTTCGCAAATTTTAATATCACTTACCTTCATATGCCGAAAGATTTTATTAGTTGCCTGTTTTTGTTCATTTAGTCGCTTGCCAGCATTTTTTCTTTTTATTCCGGTATTCCTTTAATGCGAATAGCAGTAGAATAATCAGATGAACTTTTCGATAAGAGTCAGAGTAAAACTTTGTTTCTGTTATTTGATTCAAAATTTTTTGTTCCAGATCTTTGAGCCGTTTATCCTTTGATTTTCCTAAATCACCCAGTTGTATTCTTTGTTGAGATGATACAATATCACCAAAGCTTGCTTCTTTTCTTCCATTTTTGACACAATCATTACAACAAGAAAAAAATATTATCCTTAACTAATTAAAGTAATTTTAAAACTTTTTCAGAAAAATTAGTATAGTCTTTTTTCCAATGCATAGTTCAAATGCACAAAACATATGTAAAAACTGATTCATTGTTATCAATATTCACTTTTCATCTTTTACATAGAAAGTTTGTATGTTGAAATTGTTGATTAGAAAACATATTTAACAAAGCCCAAAGAAAAATTGCAAACACGACCGTTGCGAAACAATTTTGTTGTTTTGTTTTATGAAACTTAATTTGATATTTACATTTTCAAATTGAATAATATTAGAACACCGACCATTCCTTGAGAATATATTTATATCTGATGTTTCAAATGCAAAAATAGTTTAATAGAAACTTAATTTCTGCTAACAGCAAATTCAATAAGATTATCAACCCAATTGGAAATATATGTACCCGCTAGTGTTTTTGCTGAATGAATAATGAAGCAAACAAAAAAGACGTATTGGTAGTTTTGACCTATCATAGCGTTTCTAGTGTTAAGTTTTTAAAAGGCTTTGAAAAATAAAATAAACTTTTTCACTTGTTGGATTTTTTGGCAACTTTAGTCTTAATAAATTTGTCAACATTTCTTAGAACGAATTTTCATTATGTCATTTTTTCCAGAAATGAGTTTCAAAGGACATATTTTTAATGAAAATTTGTTTTTTGTGAAGTAATTTTCCAAAAATTGCTTAAATTGAATAACTAAAAACGTCATTGTTTTAAAGAAAAGAGTTGTGCCTTGCAATTCAAATAGTGAAAATTCATTATGTTCAAAGCTGCTTTTTTTACCAAAAATTGTCTTAAATATAAGCAATTAGCTTAAGTTATATTTTCATTTGCAACTGAAACATATGGAGTTTACTGTACGTGTCGTATGTGTAAATGTAAAAAAACTGTTCGTTTATATTTTCGTTTCCAAATGTCTTCAACATATATTATTGAATTTAATCGAGTTAAATATAAATATAGTTATTGTTTTCATTCGCTTTTGCTGTACACATGTATGTGAATAGTTTCCTAAATATAACTAGATTTCTTTAATTATCTTAAAGATTTGTTGTATTGGCAAAAAGATTTGCGAAAACATTAACAACTTGGATTTTAATTATTTTGGAAAAAATCAATATTCTTTAAATCTTCGACATTCAGTTTGATGGGTGAGACACTAACAATGAAACATTCAAACAAACTTTGTTATTAAATCTTGTAAAATACGAAAAAGGCATAACCGATTTGTACATGTGCTGAATGTTCAAATTTTATTTTAGCTCTCTTGTTTACTTACAAAAGGATTATTTATTTATTCATTTATTCTTTTGTTTTTTTACAAATCAAGTGATTAACACTTATGAAGAATTAAAACAATAGATAGAAATTAACTTGATTATTTGTGGGCAGTCGTAGCGGTAAAGCAACAAACCAAACTGATCAATTGTCAACAGTATACTGATCGTCGTTGACATCAGAGATTATTTCAGTGCAGAATTCGTAAGATAATTTGTAGTGATTGAACATGTATTGTATAAACCACCAGTGATTAACTCCCTTGTTCTTATTGGCACAAAATGCCTTTGCTCTGTTGCACTCTCCGTAATGACAACGACTAATTAGCACTTAAAAAATGTAGTTAAAAGATATCACAA
The DNA here is from genome assembly GCA_900660155.1 of Hofstenia miamia. Lineage (NCBI taxonomy): Eukaryota > Metazoa > Xenacoelomorpha > Acoela > Hofsteniidae > Hofstenia > Hofstenia miamia. The sequence goes on from CABFPE010000358.1 coordinate 428,590, forward strand.
AAGTGTTTAGGTTAAGCCACTTTCTTTAAACGCTAATAGGTAAGCTATGTATTTTACTTGCTAAAAAGCATGATCATGAAGGTCTCAGTACATAACACAAAAACAGTTTGAAATCATTTTGAAAGTTTTTTCCATTTCAAAAAGTACATTAAAGTGCAAAAACAGAATGTTGCACTGACCCGCCCTGCTCACCTGCCAATAGTGATCGGTAAAGGCATTATTTCTACTTTCACGGCACTTTGCCAATCAGAATTTCTGTTGTTGTCCAAACATCTGAATTTGAATTTTTGTCCAAGTTTTAGTAGCAACAAAATTCTTTAATGTTTTAATATTATTTCTAGTAATAATTGTAGTAATACTTTCATTACATCGAACATAAGTTTTATGTATTGGATTGATGATATATTAGAATTTCATTTTTGCAACCTTACTAGATGATAGCAAAAGCCTAAGTTTGCAAATTTATAAGTGGCAAATACCTGCCGGAATTTAAAATATATAAGCCACCTCCGCATTGAAAATAAACTAGTCCTACCTACGCGTAAGGGCTTTCTCGATACAGGTAATACTTAGATTTTACCAAAATATGTGGCTCACACAATGCATATCACATTGTTCGACATTAAATTTGTTGTGGTATAGATAACGTACATTCTCTTAAGTTCTGGAAATCTAAATCATTCCTGTTTCCTCATCTCAGCCAAATTGCCTGCAAATTATTCGTGACACAAACCTAAGAAGCTGTCTGAGCACCAGTTCTCTTCTGCAGGACAGCTTTTTCCTGAAAATTTTACAGTTGTAAAAGATGCTGTTGAAGCTGTTACGGTCGTGAAAGAAGCAAGATTTGACAAACATATTTGGAATCGTAATTTATACGGGCAACTTGCATAATCTATAAATTTTAAAAAACAGTCCAATTTGAGAATATAGCCTTCTTAATCCTTACTCTTCCGGGTTCTTTCCTTACTTTAAGAATATATCCCTATCCAGTGGAAAGTATCAAATTATGGGTGCAGGTCAAAGCCAGTACCAACTCTGATTGACAATAACTCATATATTCCAAATTTGTTTTTAGCAAAGCCATAATGTAATGCGAGAGGACTAATAAACAAATTTCATGTTACATGGATTTACACATAGGGAATTAAATCTATTTATTGTATGCAATGCTTAAATGGATGTGAATCTTAGCTCTAGATTAAAAATTTCTGAAACTGTTGTTCCTCAAATCGTGGATTGAGTTTGAGCTTAATTTTTTGGTAGATTTCTGTAATAGCAGGGTTAATTTAATGTGATGTATTTTAGGCAATTGAATAATATATATATATATATATATATATATATATAAGCATTATCAATGCAAGTGCTAGTTTCGTTCACACTAAAATCGCATTTATGGAGGATCACTTTAAACATATTTCCTTTAAATAATAATTTTTGTGAGGACTTCAAATCTAAGGAGGAATCTCAATAAGGATGATGATATCAAAGATTGATCTCCTTACAAATAATGACTATAAGTGATATAATTTTAGAAAATATAATATTCTCACAAATCATATCTTAAGCAAATCATCAAAAGTATGGTACAAATATTTTGAATTCCAAATTTTGCTGTTATGTCTGGTTTTTCTCCAAGAGTTAGAGCACTTTTACCTCAATTTTTCAAAAGAACCTAAATTATTGATACATCAGAAATGTTTAAAATTTTAAATTTCATAATATTAATAACTGAAAAAAAGAATTAGTAGTGATTGGTTCTCGTTTACTTAATAAAAGCTATTATCCAATACGTTTTTACAATTATTCGGCTAGCCCTTCAATGTACGTTAAAAGCAATTTTACAATATTAAAGGATTTATAAATAAAATGTCAAACGCATTAGTGATTTCTTTAATTCATAATTATCGATCATACATCAAAAGGCGTAATGCTTTTACATAATGAAATCCACTAAATCCAATCATAAATTGGTAGAATTTAAAACAAATTAGTCAAATTATTCGCTAAATAATGATCGTTTCAATTTGTTCAATATCAATAAAATGTAAATTTTCAAAATCTAAGATTTCCAACAAAGGCCATTTCTCATCGATATGCTTAAAAACCTTCCGTTATGCATTGCGTAGAACCAAAGCTTATTAATATCAGGTGTCATTACATCTAATAATTGAGCATGGTAGCAGATACCATTGAATGCAACATCATCGTATTTGATCTACAAATGGAATATCTGGATAATTATAATTATTTGTTATAGGAATACTGTTATACTCATTATCTGTTGTATCATAAGTGTGTTTGCAGTTTTACTACTTATCCAATTATGTAGCATTTTCAAACATTGATCCTAGTAGTTTCGCTTTTATGTTGTCATTTTACCAGACCACTGCTAAGTGAATACCAATTCTTATGCGAATCTGATTAGTAAGTTAGAGATTCATGAACACTGATGTTAAGAAGAAATTGATGGTTTCTTCATAAGATCATTAACTCCTAAGTCATTATATGAATCATTTTTAATAATTTATTATCCTATGAAAATCATTTATTGTCATCTTCAGAGTGAAAAAACACCAATTTCTGCATTATATCAGAATTTAAAATTATACATCTTTATGTTGCACAAGATATTACGAAATATGCTGTTATGATAGGGCCATCAACTGTATATAAATAGCCAAACGCGTTTCAGATTGCACTACGTGCTAACAGTGTGAGAGGTTTTTGAAAATATCCTCAATATTTGATTTAGTGATGAAGGAGCCGTCAGCATATATAGCATTTTGTGTGCCATCTATGATAAACTGTTGTTTATTACTGCTTATATATTACTTGATACATTAACATTAATGTGTAATCGACTTAAGATAATACTTCGTATCCTAAGTGCGAAAAATTTTCTTAATCTACACAGTATTAGAATGGGGTTAAGCGGGAAATTAACTTTTTCCACCTAGTTATCTAGAGAACATTGCATTAAATGTGAAGTATATTCCTTAGGGGTTTGCTCATGCTTTGTGCAGCAATATATCAGAAACTGATGACATACATTTGTGACATTTGTTTGGTTTCGTCAAAATTTGTGTAGACTTGTGTTCATGCTTCGAACTTTCACAAAATACATATAATTATAAACTGTGCAAACACTTAAGCACTGACATATATCAGAGCAATGTGCATATGATAGGATGTTATGTTAGGCTTTTGTAATTAAAGACTTCTTAAATACAGATATTTATTATATATTTTCACAGATTTTGAGTCATCTATTGAGCAAAATAGGAAATTTGTGAAAAATTCATTTCAAGAATTAATATAGTTAACAATGAACTATTTTCGGAGCTATCTTCCTAACTATCCCGTTATGTCCCATCTTCCCCTAACATATTTGAATGCATATAATATTTTATAAATTGCTACATGGAGAAGCACATTTACTAAAGCACGGATGAATTAGTTTATTCAAACTCATTACTTAGATATTAATAAACAAGATAATCAAGAAAATGTTGAAATATGAAGATGTTTTACATACTGACAAAAGCATTTAAATAGTTTGGAAAAAACTATTTCCCTCAAATTGTTAATCCCTCAATAAATGGATTTTAGCTGTTTGAAGGCATCTCTAAACAGCAATAGACTTAATGTGGTGTAAATTATACATACATTTTTTATTGTGTGGTGCGATTTGCATTTTTGTATATCAAGTTTCTTAGGCTTTAAACAGTTTATGCTCAGATGCCTATGTAGAAATGCTTACGCTTAACAAGAAAACTTTGTCTATTAATTTATCTACCCAATTCAATCTTATTCAATATTTTCCGAAAATTTTCAGTAAAATTTTGCATTGAAAATAAATTCAAAAATTGTAAATCAATATAAATCAGGTTTCTCCAAAAAGACACATTTTATGTAGATATATATTTTATGAAATTCTTATTCTTGATTTATTCTATATTTGTATATTTATCTAAATTTCCCATAAATTTATATATTACGTAGGTATATACGTGAAACTAAACAATTTGTGATTGTCTCAAATACATAGCACTAATAAATTGCAACATTAATAAAAGTAAGTTTATTTTATATTCATAATTGTTGCAGCAATTTTAATAAAAAAATTCTTGAATCTGCAAACCGTAAAAAACAGTTGTTGACTTTGCTAGTTGCGATATTCTTTACGTTCAACTCAAATTAACCGAGAAATTTTTTAAAATACATGTCTATTCTAACAAAATTGATGAACTAGTGAAAATATCCTAAAACAAAATAAGATATAGGAATTTCTCTTTTTTCAAAGATGATTTAAAATGGCTTTCGATATCAAAACCTTTTAGCACGTCGTTGCTCTATTTACATAGTTATTATTGCTAACATTCGGTTTAACACCTCTATATTACTGAAAAATTGGTAAGGGGAGAATCTGATTTTTCTTCAATAAATCTGACTTTTCATTGAATACATTTACAATATTTAGCCACAAATCTACATCTCTATGTGGAGCGCATTGTCAATAGATGGGTAAATATCCCAGAATTTCCAATTTTTTTCAGAGGTTGAAATAATGAATAAAAAGAATCGTTACTTTAAAATCAAGCAATGTGCAACTAATTTTTGGATAATTTTTAAAATTGTTTAAGGAACCAACGAGCACTGTTTCTGAATTGCAAAGGTGAAGTGAATTATTTAAGAACAGACTTGAATTATTTAGCAAAACTAAGGGAGCTGAATGAATAAACAAGTTTTATAAAAAATGTTTCGTAAAATGCAATAAAAATTGTAATCAATGCCAAACAGAGCAAAAAATGCATTAAGGTGGCTCACACATTTAAAGAAACTAACTAAAAAAAAATTTCATAATAAATTTTTACTTAGCGTCAAACAAATTATGCAACAGGGACTAGTTTATTTAGCTATACAATTCAAATTTTTCGAAAATCATAAAGTTGTCACGCCATCTATCGAATAATTTTAGTATTTGTAAATGACATAAATTGAACCCTTTAATATTTCAGCAAAAATTATGCATGAACGTTAGAAACAATGGATTTCCAAATTGGTAACAATCTAAATTACTTACATAGCATATTGTTCTAGTTAAAGAAGTTGAAAATTTTTTAAGATAAGTATGATTAAACCAGCTTTCAAACTAAATACAAAAGGTCCACATCGCAGCTAAGGTGTATAGAATGGAAGAATTCTAAATGATCTTTTATTTTTGCAATTATTATATTCACTGCAGTAAGTAGTTATGGCCAAACCCTTTTAAAAATATTACTTCTTTATAAGAAACCATTTGAAATGGAAAATAACGTATAAAAACCAAAATATAATTGAACAAAAGTTGTTTTTATATTGCACGAGCGTTTTTTAACAAAATGAGACAATGTAATGCAATAAAGCATATAATTTGAGAAGCTGTGGCCTTTAAAAAATAATTGGTATGGGCAGTGACGTCACTGTACATTTAGGAGCCCGGTGCAAGATGTCAATTTGAGGGCCCCCATCCTCCCTACCAAATTTCATGCATTAAAATTTTTGTGCCCGTTTTGGTGCATAGTAGATAATTTTTTCTTCGTACAATTTTTACATGTACATATATTAATTTTAATTGTTATTTCTTTAATTTTGGGCCCAATTTTTTCTATATTTATCTAATGAATTTGAAATTTTAAGGTCACAATTTTTTCCATGTGTATGTAATTAGCTTAATACCTTTGGACCCCAAAAAGCTACAAATTCCAAACTTGGGTCATCAATATTGCTTCCAGTAAGCTTTACTTGTTTTTTAGAGAAAATTATTTTTTGACAATTGGGGCCCGATGTAGTTGCCAAATTTTATAATAATATTAATAGCAGTTTATGTTATCTCAAAGTTCCAGGAATATTTCTTAGAATATTCTGCAATTTGATAAAATCCGACAGTATACATTTTCTAGTAATGTGCTAATTATGTATCAATAAATGTCCTAGAATGTTGCAGAAATTGAACAAATTCACTTGAGATATATATGCAGTAATAACACAATTGTTCCAAAAACCGAATTTAATTCACTAGATTTTCAATATGCAAATATAGTCCAAATAAACTAAACTACCCTTTGAAAACCTATAGTGATATTCCTCAACATTGTCAAGAATTTCTACTACCATATCTAGTAACAATAATGTTTTAATTATATCCTATAATAATTGTTTAACAAATATACTAAAAAATATTGTTTTAAGATTTTAGGTGTTAACTTTATCTCAAAATATTTATTTTTAAAACTAGTAAAATAAAATTATTTGGATATTAAGAGATAGTTGTTATTTAAATTTGAGAGAATATTATAATTATTATTATATAATTATTAATACACATATATGAAAAGTGATGGAACCACACAATGTATGTCTTAGAAACATAGAAAATTCAAGAAAAAGTTTGAAAGTCGCATTTTGTTGTTGTTAGGTATTTTAAGAAACTTAAATACATATAATAGTAATATAAAATAAAATTAAAAAATTTTCAGCCCATAAACGCTTACTCAGAAATATTGCAGGAATTTTCAGATAAGTTAAAGGAATTGATATTCTTTGGCATTAGATAAATGGTAAACAATCTTGCTTATGAAAACATTGTATCTCTATAAATATTTCAATTATATCTATGGAATGCTATGAATTGCTAAATGCTTGAAATATTCCAATTAGTTCCTAATTCAACATAAATTGTTGAAATTTAACTTTAAATCTAGAAAATGCCTATTAAATGTGTAGAATTATGTATAATATTTTTTTGGAATATGTAGGAGTTAAAGCAGATTTGCTACTTAAGTCTGCAAACTGCCGTTATGATGTATTTCTTGGCCAAAGATGATTGGCAATAATTCTCGATGTTTATTTGGGAGTACCGTTTGCATTCCTCCAATGATAAACCTAAACTATCCACTATTAAGAACATTGAATAAATGCTATAATCGTTTAGATTTATTCTATTGTGTCAATGATTTGAAATTTGAAGGTTCCATTATTAACAGAAATTTTGGTGATTTATTGTATAAATTCGAAATCAAGGTATCTGTCAATACATAACTTATAAAGGAATGAGATGGGTGGTCTTCTGAGAGTTATGTGAATTGGTAGAATGGTAGTTTCTGCTATACTGCTTTATACTTTCTGCTATACTGCTTTATACTAAGGCAATATTGATACAAATTCATGCTTCAAAGTTATTTATTTTTGAATATATAATGCTTCCCTTATTCTTAGCAAATTTGTATATTTACATGATTTGAAACATGCATGCTGTTATCATTTGTCTACACTCGTTTCGGAAATTAAAATCTATACCTCACAGAAATGATGTAAATAGTGAAGGATAAGACATTTAGAATACTATAGGTTGAAAGTATTCTTGCTCAGTTGGTAATTACAAATATCATGGAATACATTTATTGGAAATATATTTCCAACATTTTAAGATACAAAAGTAAATTAGGCTTTCTTTTCGAACAATATAAACAAAATGTCCATACCTTCAAATGCCTTAAAAATGTTTCCGTAATGAACGCATATGTAATATAACGGCTGAAAAAATTTTGAAAATTTAAATCCAAAATTATTATATATGGAAACGTCTGTAAGAACCTTAAATTCGAAATAAAAAATAGTTTAAACATATTCATTGTAACACCGATTTTCTTGCTATAGATTTGCTTTCGTCTCCAGAATATGAATATAATTGTGACTATTGTAAAAATTACTGCTTTGATGAAACAAGTATTCATTAAATTTATGAGCAAAAGTTCATGTTAAGGGGGGCATTTAATGAAGAGCAGGTTGATAACTTAGGAACAGAGGGAATACAGAAAAATAAGACGATGTAGAAGTCCGTTGTTCATGGAATAGGCGATGATGGTAATTGTAAGAAAGCAAAGATAAAATAACGAATAACAAATTTATATTTACAAAACTATAGATGTAATCAGGGTCATTTCTAGCAACTGGAAAATGCCGGAGAACAAGGCAAATTCTGAGTTTTACCAACATACAAATGAATTTATCAATTATTAATTGCAATTAATTGCAAGCAATTAATTGATTTCTTCATTTTGAAATGGCAATTAATTGATTGCAAGACTTGCAATTATTGAAATAGTTTTTTATATAAATTTTTTTGATTTATGACAATAGGCTTACGGCTTACGTGCTATTCTCAACAGTCAGTATGCTACCGATATGACATAAACCATTGTTGACAGTCAATTTAGAAATGCAACACTTCCAAAGAAGAAATGAAAAACTGTTAGACTCAGAAACTGCATCAAAGTTAACTCTATAAATACAAACTGAATCATTTGATTGCAAAGAAGAGTAATTATTGATAAAACCTTATAAATACTTTGTCTGCTGAACTAAGCTGTACCCAAAAGAAAATTATTAAAGCTGTTATTAAGTTTGATAAACCGAAGACTAATTTTGCATTTGCATAGTAAATTTTCTATGATACTTAGTAATTGACAAAACTTACAAAGGTTCATTTAAGATTAGCAATTTTCAAAAAAAAGTAAAATTTTTAAATTTAAACTTAGTCTAATTAAATCTATCGATGTGGTAGTACCTAGTAAAATTTTCCAGTACGTAAAATTATCTCACAAACACATTATTTACTTCAATAATAACTCAGTATAAATGTTGAATAAGAAGAATGGGACATATGTCGCTATACTCCATTTTTTAAAATTTTTATAGAATTTGAATTATAATACTGTGGTTGCCCATTTGCTTATTAACACTGTGAAACATAGAAACAGACATCAATAAAACATCCTTATTATTCTAAAACGCACAACAGTTATATTAGAATACTAATACAAACTTCACTGAAATATTTGCAATTTAACTCTACGACTATTTTGCCACTGCTTGGACTTAGGTATTGCAAAATATTAGGTGAAAGCCGGGCCAAATTTAAAAAGGCCAATTTGGCTATTAAACAATAGACACGCAAAGCAACACAAATGCAGTGGCTGCAATAAAATTTATAAATAGTGTGCTGAAGAATAATATTAACATTTGGAAATTTTACATTATTATCATATTTATTGCTTATATCAATGATCTACCAAACTTTTGTTTAAATACTATTCCGTACCTTTTCACAGATGATATTAAATTGTGCTCTACATCTCTATCACTAATTCAAAATTGGACATATAATAATGAAATGAAGTTCAATGTTAATAAATTTCAATTATTTTCTTTACAAGATTCAAGCTCGATTCAAATAATGGAAAATAAAACTGAATATATTGCCTGTTTCTTTGTATTTAGAAATTTTAAATCTGATTTATCTCAACAAACTTTTAAACCATAAAGTAGATTTAATATTAACGATTTCATCGACATTTTCATTCTGAATAAAAAATTTACAAGTAATTTATTTTTCCACAGAATTGTTAAATTAGCAAATGATGTGCATCTCCATACTGAGATTGATCTATTCGATTGTCTAAAAAAGGTTTCGAAGGCATTAAAATCATTTTTTGGAATTATTTCTCGACATATTACAGCTCTTGTTGCAAGGAAAAGAACTCTTATTTATTTTGTACATAATTTTTATTTATTTGTAACTTTCTTTTAAGAAGTAAAGTCTGTTAATAAAAAAGGCGCTCTTCTAAAACTCAGTTTATGTTTTTCAACTTCAGTGTGTAGATATTTAATAAACTTCACAACATTTTTCTAGCAAATGGAAAAATTGGTGAAGATTCTTGGCAATGGTAATAAAAATTGGTCGAATTGGCATTAATTAAAATGCACTGGGCTGATTCGAATACAAGTGCACTCACATCGAAAAAATATTGTTGATGATAGCAAAAAATTGGAACGATGCTAAAAGGAAGAAAATTTGGTAACAATTGCACTTTTTACTAACTCCATGGGAAATGATATTTGATGGATATTTTGTAAATTGAATGAGATATTAATGTTGTATAATATCAAATAAAGAGAAAGAGTGTAATATTAACATTATGAAAAATTCTAGGCTCGTTGTGAAGGAATTTCAGTCCCCGATATGAACCGTGTCGTCATATTTTCTCGGTTCGACACCTCTAATTTTAATTTTTTTCGACTTTTGTTGAGGTTTTGATTAGTTAAACGCGCAACTGTCACAGAGGTAGAAGCCGATCGGTACTGACCACCGGAACGGACTGGATTCTGTCATCCTTAATTTGACCACCAGGGGTAAAAATTACAGTTGTGCGAAAAAGTTTTTAATTCGCATATGCAATTGAGTAACGTGGGTCAAGTCGTCTTTTTTGAATCAATACAAGTGCATAACGTAATAGCGTCATTGAACATATAATCTCGATTCAGTGGTACAAATTCTGTAAATCAGAGCTCAAAAGATCTAAGTATCTAAAGAATAACACCATATTTAATTATAACTCCCGATTAAACTTTTACCGTTATATATTGCAAATGAATCATTGTAGTAATGATTTAGAGCTGATAGAAATGTTAGTAAGAATTCCCATTGCTCACTGTGCCTTTAAAAGCACAAGCCAATAAGATCCCATAACTCATTAATATATAATGCACGTGCTTTCAACTGAAAAAATGCATTATTACTGCAAAAAATTGTCAGGAAACAGCAATGCTAGTCACAAACTCTCAAAAACAGAACTGAACTTATAGATACAGGAAACCGGATAAAGCGCTAAAAAAACCGGTACTTTTAATGTGAGGACCTGTCAAAGCCGGTACCCACATGAGAGTAATCTGGGTACCGGACCAGTTAACATCTGTCAAGGGGTGACCGTAACCGGACCGGATATGATCACGAATTGGGGGTACCCCTTCCATCTCTAAACTGTCGCATTAATTAGAAACAAATGTACAGGGGAAAAGGATTAAGACAAAATGCCTAAAAGACGAATGAAGGAAGCAAATATTTAGGAGCAATAGAGAAGGACACAGCATATCATGAGGAGATGAATACAAGACGATGGAAAGAAGGCAATAAGCAAATGTAAAAAAATTTAGAAACCCTAAAGGAACAGCTTAGTGGAGCATGAATGAACGTTGGGAGGTAAATATGAAAACCAGGAAGTTACTAATAACAGAAACAGCATTCAACCTAAATGGAGATTTGGATAGATTTCACATTTCAAGGCATCAAGGCAAAAAAAGACTCCTTGATGAGGAAATTGTAGACGCAGTGACATTTGAATCGAAGCGAGAAATCACTATTAGAGGTGAGTAGGAAGTTGAGAGAGATTAGACCAGTGGATATGAGAGAGAAATCACGCAATACTTGGATAGAAGTAATGGTCAGGGATGTTGAAAATGCCGTTAACGGCTCTTTTGGCTGTGAACTGTTAACGGTGGAAGATGGCTGTTAACGGCTGTTTATAAAAACGTTGGTTATGGACAATTTTCATTCATACAAAATGCAACAAACGAATTGTTACAAAAAATACACTAATCTGAGTCCTCCAAAGTGTCTATTTGAAAAATTTCTTTTGTAATATCTGCTTCAGTGACATCTCGTGCTGCAACATCTAAAATTCTATCAAAATTGTACCTTATAAAGAGTTCATTATCCATTTGTGGCGAGAAAATGCACGTTCGACGGCAGCTTCAGAAATGGCTATTTTCTTCTACCGTTAACGGCCTCTGGTTGGCTGTTACATTAACGGCAGTTTGCTGTGCACGGCGCCGTGCACAGCAGTGCCGTTTCCATCCCTGGTAATGGTATTTTTAGTTGAATGCACAAATTACTTGCAGCTAGATCTTGTATTTTTCAATTATGTTTCCGCAACATCAGTTATTATTGGTTTATATATTTGTATTTCCTAGGGTCAATTCTTATTCATTTGAGAAAAATTCATCAGAATGTGAATAAAGTTTTGTTTCCGCAAGAACAAAATTTAATGAGTAAAGATTAAGTAACTGGGCAAAAATAACACATTTGCAGAATGTGGAAAGTTTAACCATTTCAACCAGATCATTTTCTTATCTTACTACAAAACAAACAAAATTTATTTCAGTATTATTCAATAGTATTAATGCTAAAAAATAGATGTTCACACAAAAGTAGCTACTGTTTATCTCTAATCCCATTTCTTATGAATATGTTTTGCTTGATGCTCTCTTAAGCTTAGACACAAAGGCTAAACTAAATTATTTTACTTAATTTGCACTGCTCTTGATTTTACAGATAACTATGATCTGACATAACCCTGTCTAACAAGAAAAAGGACCCTCCACGACTTGCAAATATAAACCACAACCCATTGATCGAGTCAAGAAGATTTTAATTTTTTTAATATTAACACGTGTTTGGTTTTTGCGATGTATAGATCATTTCGAAAATTTTCAATGGAGTTCAGAACAACTATGATAAAAAATGTTTAACTCGTTGGCTGATCACGTTTGAAATCCTAGTTTCTGTACAAATCAAAATACTGGGTTGTGCCTTTTCTGCTTGTAACGCACTCACTTTAAAGACAATTGTCGCTTTGTCTGAATTCATTTCTTTCGCTCGCAGTTATCAATGTCAAATAAAATTGAGCAAGAATTGAGAAATATAATTGGTTACAGAAAACGCGCGCTTTCTTAACAATTTGGAAACATTTCGGAATTACATTCGAAATGAACCGTAGCTATGATCTTCAAAGAGCCCATCTTTCTAGACGCCTTTCGAGGACAGCTTCGAGAATGCCGCATAAGCCCAGTCGCACATCTAAGATAATTCGTGGATTTAAGGAATGTTTTGATGCACATTTTTTTGTTTTACTAATCTTCAGAGGGACATTTCCTCTCTCACTCCTAGCAGGTACTGAATATGTATTTATTTTAAAGTGGAAAACTTTTGAAATATTCTTATTGAAAAAAATACAAAAAATACTACTTTAGAAAAAATTACTTAGTATTCCATAGGTGCATATCGAAACAATTTTTCCAGAGTCTAGCAAGTCTGTAATTAGTATTTTTAAAAAAATTTTCTTGTTTGATTAGGCACTAAAAATGGAGGAAAATATTTTTGCATAGCATTTGAATCAGGGCTCATATATGTATATATATATATATATATATATATATATATATATTTGGCGAAAAATTACTTGTGTCACACCTGTTTTTTTGTTTTTTCATTTCATTTAAAAACTAGTAGTCGTATATTGTAATGACTTCATAATATTGGGGTGCTAGGTATCGCAAACATTATGTGAAAGTTTCATATTATACAACTATGTGTGTACAATTACAGCCCTTGTGAAACAAAAGCACTCGTTCAATTACTTGGGACAATAAATATTATAACAAGTAAAATTTCAAAACTACAATTGCAGCAAGGAGTTTTTATGAGTTGAATATTTAGTATTTTCAACCTTGTATGTAATAATGCTTGAATACGTCTGGTATTCCATATCATATAATATCAGTATATCATTGAGCATGGTGTAGTGAAGTGAGCATTGATTGGTGGAGTTGATTAATTTCTGCTTTGTTGTGTTCGCTTGTACAGAAAGATGCCTTCTAATCATGCCTCGGACATTTTGTTTGCAGTTCAGATATAAATTCTCTGGTCATTCCAAAATAGGCACCTCTTCAATTGCCACTTATTTCTTAGTGACTAGATGTGTGGTATGATGCAAAGTCAAGCATGAAAATGAGCAGCTCATTGGGAGTAAATCTTTCCTGAAGTTGTGGAATCCCACTGTATAGAAGACCATTACAGTATTGAGCGTGTTAAATCATTCCCTCATGTTACTCTTCAATGAGCGGTCTTGAGCTATCATTGTAGCTCTTTTTCTTCCACATTCATTTTTTCATCAATAATGAGACTTCTGCTTAACCTTGATTGCATGTTCCTTTGTTTGTTAATATACATATTGAATGTGTCTATTCGTGTGTACATGTATATATATGTTACAGTAAGATTGTATAATTAGGAATTGCGTGAAATCCCTAAAATTTCAGTGAATTTGTGAAATTGCTATTTTATTTAAAACCTTCATGAAACAACTAAGCTTGAGGAGTTGGAGTTAGAGGTAGGGTTAGGTTTAGTATAAATAAATGAAGTATCTAGGTATTTTAATATTTTTATGAAGTTAAGTAAGTGAAATACCAATTTCACAAATTCTCTGAGTTTTATGGATTTTACGAAATTTATATATATATATATATATAT
>CABFPE010000358.1:462310-474097 GCA_900660155.1 Hofstenia miamia
GGACATTCTACCCAAAACAGAAAGGTTGATATTAACGAAATTCAACTATTCAATTTAAGGTTTACTATTTCATATATCTACTTTTTTATGTCATATTTTTATAATTAAATTTCAACGTAGCAAACGTAACCAGTATATTATGAATGTTTTTTAAAAATTACTAAAACTGAATTATTTTTCCCTACCCCTATTCAACCATTACTAAGGTTGGCTAACACACATATCTGCTCTGTGGTTCAGTAGGTGAGGATGATTTTGAACACTGACTGTTGTCCTGTTAACTGATCCTAGTCTCAATAGGAAAAATTTCCAATTTTTGTGGTAGGATGATCTTTAATAAATTCTTACTTTCTTTTTTATTTCTTAGTTATTCAAATCAAAAACTTATACCTAATTCTTGCCAGGCTTGATTCATGCCCAACCCATCTTTTAAGAAAATGTGCTTTTTAAAGTTGAAAATTCTAAATTGAGTTTTTTAAGAGTAGATAATACTAATGTACAATTTCAAAACATTGCTTAAGAAATTGTATAATATTCACTACAACTGCTGTGTAATAGTATATTTTTTCAATTTCAGCCCCTTTTTTCCAATAGCTCAGTCGAGCCCTAGCCCACCGCTGCTCCGACTTCAACTCTTGTTAGCAGAAGAGAGAACAGGACTGAGGATCATGCCGTATTAATACTGTGCGTCCACAAAATACCTTTAGTTACATTTTGTAATTTGCCATAACTTGAATTTAATACTTTATTTCTCTATTGTTTTTAGCATTTCTATGTAATTCACCATATTTCACTACAGGTAAAAAATGCAGAAACCGTGTTCAAATTATTTTCACTTTAGCAAAATATAATTTAATAGACAATTTTATTCAAAATGGCTATATTTCTCATTCGCTTTTGGCCATAATTGGAATGAAAATAATAGATAAAAAATCATAGTAAATTGACATGTTTTGTTTTTTATAAAAACCAAACACAACACATAAAAACGTTTTATAGGAAAAATTATCATTGTGAGATAACAATCAAGGTTACAAGTGCTTCATACTTCTGTTAGCACTAAGAAAAATTTAAGTTAAATGTTGCCAGAAATCTTAATCACTAAGAGCAAATTTGGTTCTGCATAGATACCTTATGTATAAGCTGTGATCATTATTTAATATCTCTAGGTTTGACATCACAATATGAGGTGTGTGACAGAAAGATAGCAATAGCGCGAAATAAGGTTAATGGTTACGCCTTCAATATATCAAAAAGTGAATTCGGTAGTGGAAGCATAATATATATTTTGGTCATCAAACTGTGCTGTACACACGCAATACCCAATACTATATTAATTTACTAGGCAGGACAATAATGATTTTCGAATTTGGACTTTATTATGTTTCNTTAAATGTTGCCAGAAATCTTAATCACTAAGAGCAAATTTAGTTCTGCATTGATACCTTATGTATAAGCTGTGATAATTATTTAATATCTCTAGGTTTGACATCACAATATGAGGTGTGTGACAGGAAATAGCAATAGCATGAAATAAGGTTAATGGTTACGCCTTCAATATATCAAAAAGTGAATTCAGTAGTGGAAGCATAATATATATTTTGGTCATCAAACTGTGCTGTACACACGCAATACCCAATACTATATTAATTTACTAGGCAGGACAATAATGATTTTCGAATTTGGACTTTATTATGTTTCGCCAAGATTTTCATCCATTAATGTTTGTGAGAACGTTCTTAGTGAACCTAAATAATTGCAAGTTTTGGTAATTTTTGTTCTTCTAAAGTATTCAATAGATTAATCGATTTCCATTTATTGTAATAATTGCAACATCAATTAAATATTGCTTACTCCTGCAGATAGAGTAGAAGTAATGCTTAATATATATGTACTATGTTATCATATCAGCATATATTTCAAGAGAAATGGAAGCATCTGTGCTCTGTTGAGGGGGGGNCCCCCCCCCTCTGGGTGCGCCTCTGGTTCCAAGTTCTTTAGGCAATAAGTAAATGAGTGACTTCCCAGGTAGTTGTTGTTGAGTAAAGAAATAGATTTTGAAAAAGTACACATCAGTTTCAGTTTCGTTTTCTTCAAGTATAAATAACTGAGTAGCTTACCAAATATTTGTTGAAAAAAGAGATGGGGTTTGAAAAAGTAGACACTAGTTTCAGTTCCAAGTTCATTGGCAATAAGTAAATGAGTGACTTCCCAGGTAGTTGTTGTTGAGTAAAGAAATAGATTTTGAAAAAGTACACATCAGTTTCAGTTTCGTTTTCTTCAAGTAATAAATAACTGAGTAGCTTACCAAATATTTGTTGAAAAAAGAGATGGGGTTTGAAAAAGTAGACACTAGTTTCAGTTCCAAGTTCTTTAGGCAATAAGTAAATGAGTGACTTCCCAGGTAGTTGTTGTTGAGTAAAGAAATAGATTTTGAAAAAGTACACATCAGTTTCAGTTTCGTTTTCTTCAAGTAATAAATAACTGAGTAGCTTACCAAATATTTGTTGAAAAAAGAGATGGGGTTTGAAAAAGTAGACACTAGTTTCAGTTCCAAGTTCTTTAGGCAATAAGTAAATGAGTGACTTCCCAGGTAGTTGTTGTTGAGTAAAGAAATAGATTTTGAAAAAGTACACATCAGTTTCAGTTTCGTTTTCTTCAAGTAATAAATAACTGAGTAGCTTACCAAATATTTGTTGAAAAAAGAGATGGGGTTTGAAAAAGTAGACACTAGTTTCAGTTCCAAGTTCTTTAGGCAATAAGTAAATGAGTGACTTCCCAGGTAGTTGTTGTTGAGTAAAGAAATAGATTTTGAAAAAGTACACATCAGTTTCAGTTTCGTTTTCTTCAAGTAATAAATAACTGAGTAGCTTACCAAATATTTGTTGAAAAAAGAGATGGGGTTTGAAAAAGTAGACACTAGTTTCAGTTCCAAGTTCTTTAGGCAATAAGTAAATGAGTGACTTCCCAGGTAGTTGTTGTTGAGTAAAGAAATAGATTTTGAAAAAGTACACATCAGTTTCAGTTTCGTTTTCTTCAAGTAATAAATAACTGAGTAGCTTACCAAATATTTGTTGAAAAAAGAGATGGGGTTTGAAAAAGTAGACACTAGTTTCAGTTCCAAGTTCTTTAGGCAATAAGTAAATGAGTGACTTCCCAGGTAGTTGTTGTTGAGTAAAGAAATAGATTTTGAAAAAGTACACATCAGTTTCAGTTTCGTTTTCTTCAAGTAATAAATAACTGAGTAGCTTACCAAATATTTGTTGAAAAAAGAGATGGGGTTTGAAAAAGTAGACACTAGTTTCAGTTCCAAGTTCTTTAGGCAATAAGTAAATGAGTGACTTCCCAGGTAGTTGTTGTTGAGTAAAGAAATAGATTTTGAAAAAGTACACATCAGTTTCAGTTTCGTTTTCTTCAAGTAATAAATAACTGAGTAGCTTACCAAATATTTGTTGAAAAAAGAGATGGGGTTTGAAAAAGTAGACACTAGTTTCAGTTCCAAGTTCTTTAGGCAATAAGTAAATGAGTGACTTCCCAGGTAGTTGTTGTTGAGTAAAGAAATAGATTTTGAAAAAGTACACATCAGTTTCAGTTTCGTTTTCTTCAAGTAATAAATAACTGAGTAGCTTACCAAATATTTGTTGAAAAAAGAGATGGGGTTTGAAAAAGTAGACACTAGTTTCAGTTCCAAGTTCTTTAGGCAATAAGTAAATGAGTGACTTCCCAGGTAGTTGTTGTTGAGTAAAGAAATAGATTTTGAAAAAGTACACATCAGTTTCAGTTTCGTTTTCTTCAAGTAATAAATAACTGAGTAGCTTACCAAATATTTGTTGAAAAAAGAGATGGGGTTTGAAAAAGTAGACACTAGTTTCAGTTCCAAGTTCTTTAGGCAATAAGTAAATGAGTGACTTCCCAGGTAGTTGTTGTTGAGTAAAGAAATAGATTTTGAAAAAGTACACATCAGTTTCAGTTTCGTTTTCTTCAAGTAATAAATAACTGAGTAGCTTACCAAATATTTGTTGAAAAAAGAGATGGGGTTTGAAAAAGTAGACACTAGTTTCAGTTCCAAGTTCTTTAGGCAATAAGTAAATGAGTGACTTCCCAGGTAGTTGTTGTTGAGTAAAGAAATAGATTTTGAAAAAGTACACATCAGTTTCAGTTTCGTTTTCTTCAAGTAATAAATAACTGAGTAGCTTACCAAATATTTGTTGAAAAAAGAGATGGGGTTTGAAAAAGTAGACACTAGTTTCAGTTCCAAGTTCTTTAGGCAATAAGTAAATGAGTGACTTCCCAGGTAGTTGTTGTTGAGTAAAGAAATAGATTTTGAAAAAGTACACATCAGTTTCAGTTTCGTTTTCTTCAAGTAATAAATAACTGAGTAGCTTACCAAATATTTGTTGAAAAAAGAGATGGGGTTTGAAAAAGTAGACACTAGTTTCAGTTCCAAGTTCTTTAGGCAATAAGTAAATGAGTGACTTCCCAGGTAGTTGTTGTTGAGTAAAGAAATAGATTTTGAAAAAGTACACATCAGTTTCAGTTTCGTTTTCTTCAAGTAATAAATAACTGAGTAGCTTACCAAATATTTGTTGAAAAAAGAGATGGGGTTTGAAAAAGTAGACACTAGTTTCAGTTTCATGTTCCTTACACTTTCTTGGGTCACTATGTAGCATCGACTGATTTAGTGTTATAGTAATAGAGCACAAATAACATCTATAGTACAAGGCACAAAAATTTAAAGTGAATAAGCATCAGCTGAGAGTAAGTCTATAGACACCACTAATAACCGTACATGAGTAATTTAGAGTAACAAACAGCTGGAGGATAATTGTTTTATACATCGAGCATGTGAGACAGAAATTAAACATTAGCATACAATTAGAGCGTCACTAGAGCTTATGTCTAATGCCAAAGCAAAACTTCACTGCCACTGAATTAACAATAACATAAAACTTCATGCAATGCCAAATAGAGTCATCAAGCTTTCCAGAAGAACCAAACACTAGATCACAAGGGTGATGCACTTATGCACCCTCACACCTAACACTTGGTTCTTCCCCAAAACGAAACAAATTTAGCTCGACATAACTTTCTGTGAATGCATACAATTTTCCTTACTGAATTAACAATTGTAAATAAGTAATAACCATTAACTGCTACCAGCGGTGGCAGAAGCCACATGGCTGAAAAATTTACAAATTCAAAATTAATTTAAATTAAATGGCGGCACTACAGTCTTTAGGAATTTTCGCCCAACTGTGTAATGCTTGAGATTTAAATGACGGGACTGCCTCTACAATATATATACATATATATATATATATATATATATATATATATATATATATATATATATATAAACAATTAAAATAAATTCACTATCATTCTGTTGTACAAATCTGACAATATAATACGTGTGCTTTGTAGCAATTGTGTTGCACCATCGAAAGCTAATTACATCTTTGGTAAAATAAAATGTGAGGTTTTGCTTAAAACACCACGCACATTGAGAGGTATGAGTAATTTTTTTGTCTTACTCCCTTAAAGTGTTCAAAACAACTCAAGAAATGCGCGTGCTTAAATTTTTCTTTGGGGCATTTTCTTGGCGGCCATGGATCCTTTATGGATTGATCCACGTAAATTTTTGTGAATGGATTGTGAATGGATCGGAAAATATTCGATCCAAGGCAACCCTGCTGTTTACACCTCTGATCTATAGTAATAAGTTGAACCAGATTTAAATCCAACTGTTCATTTCAATTATTAATGTTTATTAATTGAATTTGATTAAATTGATATTATAAAATTATTTTTTTTCGTCGAAATTGTAGTAACTCAAAAGTAATTTTGCATTTGATATATTTTAACACATTGTTATGACATATTAACACTACATTTCTTCATTGTATTCTGCAAGCGATATTATTAGTAACAGTAAGCGTTAAAAATATCGGGAAATTGTTTTCATTAAATATAAACAATATAAACGAAAACATCCACAAAAACAAAACTATGTAAACATTGTGTTTCCACACCAAAACTCAATGACTTGCAAGAGGTTAAAAGGCATTTTTTGGAAACATTATTTTTGCTATTAACTGGTGTTGACCACAATATAGAGCAGGGAATTTATATACATGTACATGCAATATCAAGAAAAGAAAATCTCTGAGAAATGAAAGGTGTAAAGAATTTTTAATTTTTATTCCATGTTTGTCTAAGAACAGTGCTTTGAGTTTTGGCATTTTATTATTGTAATCGTCGATTTAAAAGAGGGAAGCAGACTTTATGGAAGTACTTTGGATCTATTAACACCAAGTTGTGAAATAACTCAATGAGAATGAATACTGAAATTCAAAATAAGTTATGGAAATTTAATTGCCGGTGATTTATAAGTAATTAAAGGAAATTGTTTTAGGTACTCGATTAGAATCCATACTAAGATACATTGGTCTACAAAGGTATGCAATTTTAACCATAAAATCATGTTTAGGAAATCATTACATATTATCAACAGTTGCTCAAGAAACTACCTTAAACATTGAGATCTTTTTGTAATCGAAACTAGCGACATGTTACCAATTTTTATGTACACCCCTTATAGCAATTTTTTTATATTATAAGTATAATGATTTAAATATTAAGCATAAGTAGTTGAATGACCCTAATATTGTAAATAAAGTGATAGCGTTTTGCCAAATTTGGTATTTGAGCTCAGCAACTAAGACAATAAAATTTGGGTACAAATCAGATGTCTCCGTCCCATAAGAGTCACTATTTTTGTTAGGTCGCATAGGTGAAGAACAAGTTTTTTTTCAAATTACCCTCGCCAAGGAAAGACAGTGGTCAGAACTGCTGCTATTTATACTATATTTTAGAAGAACTCTAAACATTGAAACTATTTCAGCACTTTTAGCTTCTCATGACTATGTATTGCATTGATATTTGATGCTTTTGATTTTCTTGTGTCTTTTTCTTTGATAATCAATTTATATTACATTGTTTTTTGTTTCTTATTCTTTTTGTTTGCTCATTGCAAATAAATGAGGGCCACGGTTCGCTCGTAAAAAACGTATGGTTCGTTCATCACGCAGTCACTAGTGTTGCGAGTCACGAGTCAAATGCACGTGATCACTGGGCTTGTGGATAAAAATCACTAAGGTACATGATTTGGAGTAGATTTCTGAGTCCATTGAATTGTTATGTGGTTCTTTATAGACAGTCTAAATGAAGTTTGCATGGCAATCGACTGACAAATTTGATGCCTTGTTTTGTTTTGTAGTGGGCTAATTGGCAAGACTGAAACAATAATAGATAACGTGATATTTTTTTAGAATTGACGATACAGACTGGATAAATGCTATCCGTTTGCTTCTTCCAGACATAATAATATTGCTTACTTCCTTGCTTCACTTCACTCTGTGTAACATAGCAGCAGATCAGGTTGGAATTTATAATACAATGTTCCTTACTTAAACAATTTTCCAAAACATTTGAATTATAAATATAAAGCTGTAATATTTAAGAAATTAAATGACTTTTTGCAGATACTGATGTTATTGAAGTTTTGTCAAATCAATTATTCAATTTTACATGTTTGAAAAGTAATTTCAATGCCTGCCTCTGTGTAAAACAAAAATGTATGCATTCTCTAGATATACAAACACAAATTGGTATTTTTGTGTTATCTCAACCTCTCCACTTAAATAAATGTAAAAATATTCTAGTTTATCAATATAATGATATATTATAGCCCTAATCCTAACCGAAACGCTAAATTGAACACTTACTCAAATCCTAGCCTAAACCAACACACCTTAGCCGTAACCTAAGTAGGAATATGCAAATATGCAAATATGAGATTTAACAATGTTTATTGAATCTGCACAGCGCCTTTTCCCTCACATTTTTTCATATAGTAATTCAAAATGGGTTAAAATTAGGGCTAGGGTAGAGCTTAGTTTCTGGTTAGGGTTGTTTTTGGTTAGGGTTAGCGTTTGGGATATGGTTAGAGTTGAGTCTGTAGTTAGGGCTATAGTTTGGGATGTGATTTGGCTTAAGGTTTATTCTTAAGGTTATAATTATTATGTTGATATTTTTAAGTATATCTAGGCGGGGATAAAGTAAAAGCACCCACAAATTTCTATTAGTGCTATTCAGGGCATATGGTATATATTATATGATTCTACAACCGTAGACACCACATATAAGTTGGCCATTATGAGGCATTAGTTGCAATGCATAGGAGATAAGAATAACAATAAAATCCACCTTTTCAATATCTATTAAAGCAGGGAGGCATTCATTGACTGCTGGAATTTCTGCCAACCTCCTAATGTCAACTAAATTTATGATATTTTGTTTACAGAGGAAAATTGGCTTTATTAAAGTAGCATTTGATTTATAAGTATTGTTTTCATGCGAATATAGCAAAATTGAATAATAATCCCGTCATTTTAGTTGGAATATTTACAGCGATTATTTAAGAGAATTTGCAACCGCGGATTGCAATTTCAATTATATTCTTTCCCCAGAACCTTCTTAAAGATTATAAACAAGCACACTTTTTGTGTCATGTTACCTCATATCGAAATAGTTTACACACAAATATTTATTTTGGAACACATGAATAGTAAGTTAACAAGATTTTCAGCTCCAGCAGACAAACACCAATTCTATTTATTCAATAAATTTGCGGGACAATATAAGCAATGGATGGTGACCTGGCATTTCAGTGATGGTCACCAGTTTGACCTGGCCTGATCATATTTTCTTTCCTAAAAATGTATTTATTTTGCAACAACTATTATATAAATATCACCAAGTATTTTATTGTAAAGGAGTAGTAAACACACCAAATGTTTAAAAATACCGTTTTGCTACAGCGGAAGTGTTGACAGTATGAGAAACTAGATTATGTGGTATTCATTTCTAGTAAACATAATTGTATGAATTCACTGAAATATGGTAATTTTTTATTCTTTCCAATAAAGGATTTGACAATCCGGAAGTAAATTAGAAATCATAGTTGGAAAATCTTTGAAAAATGATGTAAATCCTAAGCTTGTGTTTCGAGAAAACAATAATATATATTCTTCAATTGAAAAATGAGATAAGTCATTTGTGCGTTTTCTTATTCCTATGATCATAAATGGACGCGGGTGTAATATTTATAACTCCATTGCACTGCACCAACAGCTAGCGGGCCCGTACTTGCATGTCTGTTAGAAAATTTCGTACGCACTCGCAACACACCTTCTATTTTCTTTTCTTCATTTCAAGTAATTATGCCAAAAAATGTCAATTACTAAATTGACTTTCTATTAACTTTGTTTAATTGAGTGAATGATGTCAAATATATTATATTATATAGATTTCGTAGTATAATTAATTTTGTATTAGTTTAGTAACAAACTAAAAATGTCCACCGCACTGCGCTGCAACCCACGCGGCATTTGAAATTCAGTACCCGCACCACCCGCGCGCTGGTAAACCCACACCCGCTTCCATCTTTGCCTAAGATATTTTTTATCTTCTCGCAATTGGCTAGTCAAACCTTAAGCCACTAAGGAGTTTTTTTTAAAGTTTTTCATGGTTCTTGAAAGAATTTTTAATTTCTATCTCAAAAACCAATAAATATATTTACATTCTGAAAGCACCAATTGATAGAAAAGTGTCCTCTTTCATTTTCGCACTTCATCGGCATCCTGGCTCTGTCCCATTGATGGTTTTGTACCCTTTGTGCACGCAAGCCTCAACATGTTTAGGAGATCTATGCACAAATACAGAAACACTTAAACTACGTTGTTGCTTCCATGGGCTGTAAACATTATAATTACATGAACGTTAGGCATGGAGATAACTTAAATATTTTTCAGAAATTCGGAATTTTAAGAAACCACTTCAGCTACCAAAATGCACCTTTAGTATGAATTTTCAACGTTACATAATAGCATGTTCAAAAATAAATATGTCAATGGCTTAAGATTTCTCATATTCTAATAGGCTTGAAAATTCCTTGAAAATGTGGAAAAACAGCTCGTCTCTTTAAAAGTACGTCAGACTATTTAAGGTTGAAGAAAAAATATATAATAAGTTAGTTTTTATCATTTTGTACTTAAATCATTGTTGCATTATCATGACAATATGCTTCCTATGAAAGTACCCTAACTTTTAATCCATTATAGTAGCAATCCATAGAATGCCAAATATTTAATTCTCTCAAATCTTTCAGTTGATACTCAAAATTTTCAAAAACTAATTCGCAAAGATTACGTGGACATTCATGAAAACTAAGCCAATCTATATTCAATGTTTTCAATTTCTTAATTTTAATAAAGCTTAGACATTTTCTTTGCACTTTTGACAAAATCCATCACAATTAATCAAGTCATTCGTCGATTTATGGATACTTCTAGGACATTAATGCTGAGAGAAATCCATCTTTCATTAGTGGTACGGTTTTTTCTTTGATGAAATACTTCGATTTTAATTTTTCAATTGTTTTTAAGCAATCCATCTGTATAGATATTCATTACTAGTAACACGACGTTTTATCAAATTACTAAAATATATATATTCCAATTTGATAGGAAATTATTTTCACAATATATTAATTTCAATTAGAAAAATTTAATCTAAAAGTAGGAATTCATCCAAAATAATTGTGTCATTTAAATCAAAGAAAATATATAAAATGTGTATATATATATATATATATACGTATTTTATGAAAAAAACAACGAAATTTTAAATTGAAAATACTTTCGGTACTTAATTTACCATCGTCGGCCAAATACAAAAAATTATTAGGTGATAAAAATATAAATTTACAAATCATTAATTAAATTAATTTAAGCTAAAATAAATGAAGAGTTTGATGACATTTTGCATTTAAATTAGGTTTCTGTTCCTTACTATTAATTTTTCTGCGATCTTGGTTCAATAAAATATTAAATTCAGATGTTGACTTTTATGTATTTTCATGTGCATAGAAATTTCGAATTGTAAGTGTCCATATAGATGTTCTTGAATTCGTGTCTTCATATGTCCCTTGGTTCCACCAATGTAGAAGCTGTCACACTTCTGACAATTATATTTGTAAGCAATTGATTAAACCAAAGATTTTTTATTTGGATCTTTGTTACGAATTCAATTTGATGTTTTTTTCTGAATTTAAAATGGGCATAATTCTTGATTTCCTTAGTTTTCTATTTAAATCTATAAAGATTTCTTAAGACCTCCTTCGTGCGGTTTAATAAAAGGTAGTTTCCAAAATATATTATCTTTGTGTTCTTGTGAATTCTGTTCTAATGAAGAGGATGTTAGAGCTTCTTTTGATGTTTTTTGCAGTAACTTTTCAGAATACCCACTAGATCTTAGATTTTCAAATATTTTGTCAAAAGCCATTGTTAGTACATTGTAGTTAGATGATAGTAAAACAGCTCTTCTAAACAAGTTTTTTGGAATTGAATATTTATATTTATTATCACAGTATGATTGAAATGGTATATATAATCCGGTGTTAGTAGGTTTTCTAAAAGAAGTTATATATATATAAATATATATATATATAATATACAGGGGGGCTCGAGAGGGTGCTCAGATGGCTCAGACCACCTTGTAAATTAGATTGGGGGTGCAGCCCCCTTTTTAAATTTATATTAGTATTCGAGTTTTGGATTTTATTTGTTAAGAGTATAAATTATGGTCAAAATGTATCAGAAAAATACAAAGCTCAAGATAAGAACAACTTGTTAATTACTTAGAAGTACAGCTCTATATATATAT
>CABFPE010000358.1:474246-515377 GCA_900660155.1 Hofstenia miamia
ATACATATATATATATACTGTATATACATATGTATATAGGGATATTGGAATGCTCAGTTTTATCAACTTAGAAGGGCGGATTGGGTGAAATTGAAGCAAGTCTATATAAGTACAGATGTGGGTGATTCGATGCTCATAGATAAAACATTTTTTCTGGTAGCAAATAGGAGTGCCAATCGCAAAATGATTTGCTGCATGATTGATTGACAATTGATACGCTAAGGCTACGGTTACTTTTAGCATCTGTAAGTTGAGATTATGGTCTCCTGAGATGAAGTTGCCCAATGATCCAACCTACTTGAGATGTTTTAGCAACTGACGTGAATTGAAGTGAGGCAATTGCACAATGAAGCCACTTTAGCTATTAATCATCTCTGCAGAGGTGTGACCAACCAACGAGCAAGGCGGTTTGAGGTGTAAATCTCTGATGAGGATTTAGAATAACATTTCAAAATAATAATTTATCTTAGAATTCATCAATAATTATTTATTTCAATAAGCAATTATGCACAAAACTCCAAATTAATATTAGTGATAATATATAAATCAGTTGTGCTTTTCTCACAATAAGGTAAAATATGGTTTTTTTTGAAATCGAAGTCATATTTTGGAGTGAAAAAGCAATCGGTTGTAGGAAAAGTTTTATCTAGAACTCTTAGTGGAGAGGGTTGGACAATTCCACAAATATTTTCGAAATATACTATTTCTTGGTTTAAGGTAGTAGAAATTTATCATAGGTATGAACAATATAAATGCTTAGTCCATAGATGTACTGGTGGAAACACAATTTTTTAAAGAGATTCAGATATATTTACTAATTCTTTGTAGAATTATGAAGTTATGGTTCAAATCATTTATTGACAAACTTCAGTGATTGATGATGGACAACCATAAAAACGATATATGTAATTTTCAATTTTGATTAAGTTATCAAAAATCACTACATCAACATTTTTATTATAAATATAAACACATGATATGATGGTTCTGAATATATTCAGAACAAACTTTTTGCAATTCTACTAAGCAAACTCTAATTTTTCCAGTGAAAAATCGAGTAAAATATTTGCTTACTCCAATTCACCCAAAATTGGAAACAGACATGGTCACGTGTCTGGCTATGCATAGGCTTGGCCTGGCAAAACTTACACGGCCTGTAGACTTAAGGTTGCAAAATTATCACAACCAATTTTTTCCTTAGTACAATAGTAGACTTTTGATATGTTTTTACTTTGTTTAATCATTTGAGGACCATAAGGAAATGGAAGCTGCTTTATTAGTGAAAACATATTATTTGCATTAAGAAGATTGCAAGAAGTAATTGGCTTTTGAAATGTATCTATAACGCCACACTAGTGTAGTACATATATGTTCTTACAGGAATACATCTCAAATAGAAAAGATAAAAAGTTTGGGTAACATTTAGCAATTTAGCTGACACTTTCTAAATATATGACCTTGCCAATATCATAAGATTAGTTATACCAAATACAAATAAGCTGTCAGTAAAATTTTAATATTGGATTATATTTTACTTCAAAGTATATTATGACCTCAGAGAATCAAATAATTTGATGTAGTTTATTTGAAAACGTACTTTATCAGCATTGCCCTGCATCAGATGATATCAAAGGAATTGACACATTGAGTTTGAGATCAGGTTTTTCAAGAAATCTTAAGAGTTGTGAAAATTAAATTGGTTTTGGGTTGGTTTGGATTAGGTCAAAGAGATGTGACTCACTAAAAGCTCTGATGTAGACAAAATACTGTTTGATTGTTTCATTGCCCACATAGTTTTGCAGAAATAATTTTAGTATTTATCATAAAAACATGCAATTAAAAATATTTGTTTTACTTTCCAGTATGTGAAAATTTCTTTGAACCACTTGTTATATTAATATTTTTTAAAGTTATTTTTTGCAAAAAATTGTCAAACACCGGAACGTTCATCTCACTAAGTTAGGGGGTTATTATTTGAAGAGATACTTTGTACGATGTTGCATGCATTTGTATTCTAAGCAAAGCCTCTGTGATTGATCTCTTTTTAAAGAAAATACAACAAAAGCTTGGGCATAATGTCAATTGTTGAAAATGTGCTTTTTTATGAGCTTACGATGTCGAATCAGAGTAGAGTAAGAATAAAGTCTTTTAACACTTAAAACCTGTTTAATAATAATTACCTCATGTTTATTTCAAAATAGATTTTCAAAACAATCTATCAACTTATTCTGGACTTGCAATAAGTACTAATAAGATTACATTTCACACAAAATACTTTACTCCTTTAAAAAACAAAAGCATTTTTAAATTACTTCTAGGAATAAACAAACATGAATTAATTAAATTGTGAAAAGTTTCTCAAACCCAATTATTGAAAAAAAATGCCTAATATATGTACATGGTTCTAGTACCTGTTTTAAATAGTCCGAGGAATGATTTTGACTACTGAGCTTTTGAACACAAAGACATAAGCATATTTTATCTATAACTTGAGTGGGACATGTTTTATTCAGTGCTTAGTTATTTCAATAATGCAGACAATAATTTAGGTCAAAATTACACCTCAAAAGCGTCCACTTTTTCGACACTTGCACAATTTTCTAATCGTAGTATGTGTGCTCTTTACTGGACTTAACTTCCCAAGCCTCATATCATTGGGATATTTTCTTTTGTTCTGGATAGTGGCGTCTCTTTGGGCTCTTTGTCGAAAAGTCTTTCGCTATGCCAGATGCATGTATGTTCTTGTGACAGTCTACAGTGGACTTCACATCATACTTATGTATGGATATCAAATCGCACATCTTCAGAAGACTCTCCATCCCACATCATTTAATATTAGGTGGATTTTTAAATTTTTTTTAAAGCGACTACACACACAGATGTACATAACTTGTATGAAAATTGTATAAGAATTAACAATTGACGGAACTAAAAACTTAATTGAAGGCAATCGCAGATAATTGATCAAATAAATGTTCCCTTAGCTATGAGATAATTCCCCAGTAATAAATGACATAGCATATTCAAAACAAAGTCCTCGTTAAATTGGAAATAACTCTTCGGAAACTGATTTATTGTATTTGTTTTACTACGAAAAATGATAAAGGACTTTGAAGCTTGGAGGGACCTACTATTAATATCACGTATATCTACGATTATCTGCTAATTTATACTTAATAATAAATTCCACTGGGAAGATTTTGGAGATTAAAATAAAGGAAATTCTATTCTATTTCTGTAGAATGTTTAATGTGAATTTTCTTTCAACAGATTTCTTCTTCCTTACTTGATTAAGCTAGCCAATATTCAATTATTGTGTCGCAGTTATTTGAAATTATGAAAAATATATAACCGCTTAACTTAATTCACTTGATACTCTCGTATTATAATATGAAAAATTTTTTTTAAATATTCTAAAAAACTTGTATATAATAATTTTACATACTTTATTGTGCAAACAGCACTTACTTTCTCTTAAATTATGTATATATACATAATATATATATAATATATATAATATATATAATACATGTACATATATATATATATATATATTCTTGGATTTTTTGAAAATATTATGCTAATTACCATTAACTTGTGTAAAATTTAGTTTGTCTTTTGAAAACCTGTAACACTTTATCAGAATAAACGTATTTTAAATTTGTTTGGAATAACTCTGATTTTTTGTATGCAACGTACTTAATGGAACTATTCAAATACTTATAATTTTCATGAGCACGTTTTATGTTAAAATTAAAAGTGTTTTCATTATCCAAAGTAATAGTTCTGTTTCGTATAGGTTCTATATAATTTAAAATTTAAATTCATAATTATCAATTCTTACAGGATAAGATAGTTAACTCTTCGGTATTGGCAAATGGGAAAATTTAAATATGTTAAGATTTTAATTGAATTTTTTAAAAGGAACTGCATAACTTGATCAGACTGTAGCGAAATTCTTCCTAACTTTTCTCACTGCAGAGGTAGATATAGATACAAGTATATCGCTTTAAATGTATATATTGTATTGAATTTAATTATTCATCCTCTAAGAATAGAATTCATTTCAGTATAGTAAAATTTACTGATATTTATTTTGTGGGTGGAGCATCTGTATTTGTACAACGTGGAATACACAAAGGAATCTTTCATATCTAGTTGCCAAATTTACAACCATAAGCTAACAAACTGTCTTGTAAATTCTATTTTACTAAAGTTAACCATTACACCTGTGTCATAACAAATAGACTTTCTTGTTGTATAAAATTTCTGCTATGATTGCATATTTTCAAATATTGAAAATGAATTTGTTCAAAATTTCTTTATATTCTAAGTTTAGTGTGCATAAGTATTATTTAGAACATTATTTATTTCATTACTGCCTATATTTCTTCACCATCTATTAAAATTTATTAGCAAAACTTATATATATAAGCTTTCAATGTATTATGTAAACAAAGTTGTTTTGTCTTTACATATGGAAATAGCATCACTTAACAACAGAGTGCTTAAAAAGTGTTTCCTGCTTATTGAGAACTTCATATTATAAGCTGATATAACAAGTTAATATTTGTTAATCTTTAATTTTGAGTAACTCAAATTCAATTATTATGTCAGCACACAAGAATTTCGTTTTTGAATACCTACATATCCATAGGATTTTAAATAGCCTTTCATATCACTATTATAGTTAGCTTTGTCTTTTACCCCATTGTGGAGATTGAATCAACGAAATCGTTACAACTCTGGCTCGCAATCCAAAGAAATTTACAGAGATTAATTTCACCATCACGACTGGAAGGAGCAAAGTCATTTCCCTTAAGCATGTACAGCAACTGAAAAAAGAGGCGTCTTGAAGTGGTTCCTCTGATCTGGGAGGCACTGGATGCTAACAAAGGTGCAACCTATGAAGACTTGACCAGAATTTGTAACATGACAATCATGTACAAGTTTGGGATTTTGTATCAATGCATTTTGTGAAGAATTATGAGAAATTTCCATAAACATGTATTTATATATTCCTTCACTAAAAAGATGGTAAATAGCATTGGTAAAAAAATAATTTTTTTGTTGACCTATACAATTTGATTTGAAAAATAATTTAGCTTTTAATCTTTAGAGTATTGGGTATTACTGCATTTCAAGAATTAAATTGTGATTCACCAAACATTTTTCACTTCCACAAACATCTACACTGGTTTCATTTTTTAAATCCCATATTGGTATTAGCCGTCTACTGGTTCACAGCTCTTCGCTTAAAGTGGAAAATTAAAAGGAAGGTACTAATATTTTTTAACTATCATTAAAAGATGATGAAAGATTTTAATGTGATGATTGTTTGTGTTTACTCAGAATGAAAATAGTGAAATGTCGACTTACAATGCTTACCGTCTTCGCAAAGTGTTTTTATGAAACATCATTACTTTTAATGAAAATTTCTTTAATGCTACCATTTTTTCTTAAAGGTGATTTGAAATGGTTAATATAAGACATTAAGAAATTTAAACTCAATCCAGTTATGCTTGTCTGTATCTGTACAATGTTATTTGCGATCAAAGGACTCAATTTTTTTGTACATCTATAGCTGATAAATGAGAAAAATTTGTACACCAAATTGTCTATATATCATGTAATAGAAAACCTCTTAGCAGAATGTGGTCTTTAGAAACTGAATCAAATATTAATGTGGAAAGTTTATATTTACTACTTTAAAACGGTCTAGCCATTTATTTGTTAATTGCTGAGTGTTTTTTTAGGAAATACCTGCAGTGGTAACAGAAATAGATGTTCCTGCGAATGAGGTATCTATTTCAATCTGAATCCTTTTATCAATGTATATGATTACTTAACCCTATTTATACTTGCCTTACTTTTTTGTAGCAAATCGATTTTGCACATTTTTGAACAATTCCACCCAAGCCTGTTAAGAAATATCGATTTATTTTAAGTAATAAATTTAGCACATAGCTTTCTTTAAGTGTGTGGGTTTGTGGGTTAAAAGAAGTATCAGATTGATATAATAGTTAAAAAATTAGCAATAAGTGTAATAAGTGTGACACTAGCAGTTAGGCAATTAGCACCTTGTGCATTTATTCAATTCTTCCATGATGTTATCCTGAGTAACTTTACACAAATATTTTATTTATTGACTTGAACAGTGTGTTTTACAAAATTCTTGATTTACAATTAAGATGGGGCATTGAATGTCTCAAAGAAAGGTTTTTCTAAAATTCAACATTACATTTCTAGGTCAGTCTTCTTTCTAAATCAACTCATTATACTATGTTCACATTTTTCAAACTCATAAGAACCTAACACCCTATACTATGACTAAAACTCAAGTAGTGACTCATAAAAGAAATCAAAATCAAAGCCTTTTACATTTGTAAGAACAAAGTGAATTTCTATAGTAATCATTCCTTTATAAAGGCATTTAAAATTTTTCTTAAATATATATTTCTGAGAATTCATGACTACAATGCTAATTTTTCAATAATGGCTGTATAGACGCTGATAATTGAAATAATCTAAAATATTTGTTTATTTATTGTGCATAGGTATTTGGGGAATTTAATGACGATATTCTGGTAAATTACCTGTTATTTATTTGCAAACAATTGTCTCAATTGTGTATCTTATATTACTGAATTGCTTGTAATTTTGTTTTTTCTTTGTGTTAAAAAAATGGCACATGGTTTTCATATTTTGAAACAGATTATAACAAGTAATGTAAATAAGTAAGAACAACCTAAGACACACAATCTTCAGAATATGTACATGGGGTTTACATTGTTTTAATATTTAAAATGCTATTGTATTCTCACATTTCATATGCTACTACATAAATTCAGAGGGGTAGATCAGCATAGTACCCAATTTTTTTAATTACACTCTGCTTACTATTATGGCAATTTGCAGTCAATTTGCTATAGTAGAATCTCTACTCATAGATAAATGAAGATGGAAGTGTATTTGATGATTCAGTAGCTGTTAAAATTGAAGAACCTGAAGAAAAATCTCCAAAGACTACAACATCCAAAGATAGAACTGAAATTTATATTCAAAATACAGTTCATTTTCTTACAAAGCAGTGTCATGTTCTTTCACCAATATTTATGATGGTAATGTTTAGCATATTATTCAATAAGCTGTAATTTTTGCTAAATTTATATCCCAGTCTTTCAAACCTTGACATTAGTTTTCACTAAGAACTCAGATTTGCGCTGTCGTTTGGAATGCTTTATATCTAAAGGGACATAAAATCTAGATAAATTGGGATAATACAATTAATTTCGTTGCTACTTGCTAATTAAGACGGTATTGCTTTAGATTATGTTTGGATTACGTTTGACTTGCTACTGTAAATTCAGCATTTGGTTGTCATAAATTAATTTTATATATTCTTGGATTCATTTTCTTAAGTTTTATTATTTTGGAATCATTATCAAATTTTTCAAAATTTGCGAATACGCTAAATAACTTTTCCTCGCCAATAAAGAGTGCGAAAGAATTAAGAGAATCTTTATGTGTATTTTTTGTTGCCCAGCGTTCTCGCTTTAAGAAATATTTTGTTTTTGTTATTAATGTGAGTAATGTGAATAAGACTAATATCAATGCATATATATATATATATATATATATATGTGTATATGTATATGTAAATTTAGTTACACAAATAAATTGAGTTTAACAGTTGGTCTCTGTGGTTGCAGGCTTTTCAATACAATTTTTCATTAAATCGGTTATATCAGAAATCATTTGCTTTTGAATCGAGAAATTCAGCAGGAAATTCTATTAGATAATTTATCAAATAGTGTGTGCTATTTCGGAATTTGAAGAGGGTCAATATCGATAACGTTAGTGTTTAAATCATTTTAACGATGACCTTCAATTTTTTAGAACTTGCTCATTCCACTGTTCTCAAAAAGTGATCGCAGTCTTTCCATTACAGAAAAAATTAGAATATGTTATCCAAAGAAAAATTCAAAACTAAAAAATTCTATAAACATATTAGAAGGATAAACTTGGGATACATTTCGCATTTTTGTGGTGAAATATGCGACTAGCTGCTTTCCAGCTCCTGCTTTTATAAACAATTGGATTTTGTTTTTGCGAATTTATAAGAAAAAGCAACAATTGTAAGAAATTCCTTTTTTATGAGAGCTACTAAAATTTCGGTCCTCGTTAATGGGAAATCACATGCTGAACGAAGTCAAAGTCTCTTTTGATTAACATTTAATAGGTTTTGTAAATTATTTGCATCATTTAAGATAACATTTATCAAAATTTTTTGACAGTATCCATATATGATTTCTTTAGTTGATTGTTATTAGAAAACAATGAAATTTAATGCAAAACTAGATTGTGATCTGAAGATTAAGTTGACACAATACCGTTTGTTTGCTATTAATCATAATAAACAATTTTTTGGTGGACTTAGATAAATTTGAATAATTTGTGATTTCTTTTATCAAGCAGAACTACAGTCACAAACGTTCATTTAGTGAATCATTTATATTCTATTAATTTTAAAATCGATTTTTTAAACATTCCTGAAACAATCATAAACGACACATTCTAACGTGTACAATAGTGTGATGATTAGATAGACATTGCTTTTAATAAATTTGTTTAACCTATGCTATCCATATGTTTATAAAGGAAAAACTGTTTTTCCAAACTTTCAAGCAAATTTCTCCACGACTATTACGAAATTTGGAAATCCCGAGATGTGGTTACGGCTATTCATGAACGTTCTTGAACATACTATTGAAAATGTGTACAAAGGTATTTTGCTGCGTTTGAAGTATTTGAAAATATTAACCATTTTTCATTGAAAAATTCAATTTCTTAAAAAAGTTTAAAACTCTCACCATTCCTAATGTTCAGTAGTTCTGCAACCCATGGAGCAACAACTAGTCTCACCGATATTTTTTTATAAATAGACTACCCATATCCCGTTTTTGTGCATGGAGCTTAAGTTCAGAACAAATAAAGGAGGGTATTCAGTGGTGCTTACAGATTTCGGATAGCTTTATTAGTTTGAGAGTTAAAAGCGCTTCAAATTTTTTATAGAATATAAAAATTTTAAAAATTCTAAGCAGTTTAAGGTTAAAAGAGCATTAAATATTTTAAAGAATAATGAAGCGACAGATATGAAGGATATTTAGCATTTGCGTTATAATTCATCTATTTTCAAAAAATGTAATTTACTGAAATTTAGCAGAACAGTGAGAGGAAGACATTTGAAGATCACTTTAAATAAATAACGGCTAGGGGATAATAACTTGCTGATTGTTTACTGCCAAGCAAATCGAATAAATATGTTCAAAGGATTGTCGTTAATGTCCCTGGCATATTCCAAAGTTTAAAGAGATGCATTGAACTGGAAGAATCTCATAGTCTCTTTAGAGATAGTTTAAAAATTTTTCCTTATACTTTAGCTTAAAAGACAAGATAAGGAATTTATGAAGTTCTCGAGAATTGCGTTGCACTTCACTGTGAAATATTTCGATAATTCAAAATATATGAAGTTTATCCATTTAATGAATTGTAACTTTGTTTGTTCCATAATTCAAAAATATTTCTATTACTTTCTATAAACTACACTTCAAAATGGAGGTTTTCACCTTTGCCATCTGCTGTTCTTTAAGATTTAAGTTGAACCAAATTGCAGTAACAGATTTTCATTAATTACTTAAGTGTGTATTGGGAATGCAAACATAAAATTAGCTTAGTAATATTTTAATTTTGTCCACTCGGGTGTTTGCTCTTTGTTCGAGAGATTGGTAAACTTAAAAAATGTCATAGGTCACTTAAGAAAGAGCGCTGATATTTATGTGAAGTGAATTTATTAATTTTTTTATTAAAAAACAAGGAATTTCAGATATGTTTTTAAAATTTAATTATTTTTTTTCAAAAGCTTGGCGATGGTGTGATTTTCACATCATTAAACTTACCAGTTTCTACAAAGTCTGAAATTTTTTCATTAAGACTATAACAGTCTTTAACAGTGCAATTTTCTGTACTACATTTGCAATACTCCAAATCTCTCATATTTTCAACTTCTATATTTGCCTTGTGTTCAGAATATTTGTCTTTGATACTGCTATGTCTATAGCTGCTCCCACTCCTTCATATATATTTCCAGCAGTTTGGCTTGGATCACTTACTTCAATATTTCAAATACGTTTTTAAAATCAAGCTACACTCTTCATATCTTGTTTCCTATTTTATCAGTTCCTTCCGTTTCCTTCTTCTGTTCTATATTATTTAGCTATAATTTACTGTTTCTTCTCTATCGCAGTTGCTTTGCATTCCACTAGCATTCTCCATGCATTAATTTCTACCTATTCATTAGTAGACTTTCATTTTCTATTCCACTTTGGTATGGTTTCTTTAATTTTCTCATCTTTTTGTACCTCTTTTGAATACCAACAGTGATTCCATGCAATCCTCAGTCCATTTCTTTAACACCTCCCATTACACTTATCATGATACTCCTTAATTACATTACGTGTACACTCTAACAAAATCTCAATTTTGATGGAATGATTTTTCGGTGTTTAGTTAATAAAAATTTTAATGCCATTTTTTATAGAAATCCAATTACACTATTTGGTGTTCTATGTATTCAATGTAGTAGAATTTTTACTATTACTGATTGGATTATTACCAAACATATAGCATTGTAAGAATTCCAAGTTTTAGGGGTTCTGTGGGATAGTTTAGCCCCAAAAGATTTATTGGGACTGAGTCAAGTATAGGACTGGTGCAAAAAATGAAGGATTTTAGATTATTACTCAAAATTGTTGCTAATTTTGATCAAAATAGAAGTTATGTAATGGGACTAATTGGACAAGAAAATTTCATAGGACTAGCATTGGACGGGACTGGGACTGAATCCGATGCGATTAAGTGGGTCTGAGATCTACAGAAGCCCATCAAGTACTTATGGTTATTATCAATAAAGTTATTTGAAATTTATTTCTCAATAAAAAAATTATCTGAATGTGTAACATACAATGAAATTATATATTTCTTTATAAAATATTAATTGAAAATATATGTTTAAGGCCTCAAAATATCCAAATCAAGACAAAATTTTATAACTGCAGTGTTTCTATATACAATTGAATTGATAATATTGACATTTACTACTAGTATATTCCTAAGGATTTTAGCAAATTATTTCGAATAAAGGGGTAAATATGTATGGTTAGATAGTAAACAACTAATTAAGTAAGAAATTTTTTAAACTTTTATTAATACGAGTATAAGGACTGACAATACATAGTTAATTTACGTTTAATTATGTCATTTAAACATATTGAAATTGAGTTTTAGGATGTGCTATGCATAAATATTTTTGTTTGAAATTTTTAAATCAATTTTGTACATTTCAAAAATTATTGCAAACAAGAGCAATCAGAGACTGCAAGTACCTCCCCGAAGTATGACACAGTATTTTAGATTACTTCCCTCTTTTATACATGTTTTCCTCGTTTTCATTATATGCATTGACATACTGGCTGCCTATGAATGGATATTTGCTAGTGCAAGTGTATGAAATTGGCGTTTGCTCCCCGACAGCAGTGTGGACCAGTCTGAAAATTAAGTGGGATTTAAGCTTGACCAATATCTATTTTGAGATTGTTTTTCATAAAAATCCATTATTATATTTTGAGAAATCCTGCTGACAAACAGATAGACAATCCTTGGCGAAGGTCATTATAACACGCTACATGTATAGAGCGCAGAATATATTTAGTAGATTTGTTGTCAATTATACTTTTTGTCTGGATTTATATGGATTTTCTGAAAGACAACGCTATTGTAACACCCATTTATTGTTTTGGCTATAGTTGGGAATGTACATGTATGGCGACCGCCGTATTGAAAACAATTAGAAGAGGCCAAAAGATCGATAAAATCTCTATTAGATCACAGAGTAATGACAGATCTTCAAAATTGTGTTCTCACAGTTAGCTTCTAGCATGTTTTTGACGTTCATGTATATACTACAGTGTCTGTTAAATTGTGTTATTAGAGTGACATGCATGTCCATGTATGAGTAATATGCGTTAGCAAAGAAGTGCATAAACATTATATATTGTGAATGCCATACTAATGAAAAATTGCAATTCTTTGCAAACAGTAAATTTTACTATTTACTTGTTATTTTTGGTATTTGAAAACTATTGAAATTTCCAGAAACCAATCCTACGTGGTTTGCGTAATAAAAGGATATAAAATCAAAATAATGGAGAACCAAAATGTGTGCGGTATTCTAAGCCTGTTATGCTCGTAGCAAATGATATTTGACTAAAATTGCTTGTTGCTTACAAGAAAACCTTTAGCTGTGCTATTAAAAAGAAACATACTTAAACTATCACAGCCATCAATGAAGTTTATATCAATAAACAATTAAGTTTTTTGTTGAAATCACTGGAAAGTTTAACTTTACAACTATAAAATCATAATTTTGAGCAAATTAATGAAGTTATGTCAATCATTGATAAAATGCGCTTCAAGCATCATAACCATATTCAGAGATAGGATTTATATGCTTTATATTTATAAAGCAGAATTTTTCATATTTGGACACAGTTTTCATTAACGTATATCTCCATGATAGCTTGCATATTCCATCGTATTTCACACGCGAATGTCACAGATGCCGAATATTTCACTGAATTTTATCTGTGTTTTTAACACCTCGAAACTGAAGGCTCAGAAATATTGGAAATTTTAGAACTTATTTACTTGCTGGACGATAACTTGATGTAGGAATTGCGTTTCATTACGGTATCTATCAAGTTCGTCCTGAAGCTATGCGCAACTGAAAGGGCGGTTATTTCTTTACAGCAAGTTTAGGATATTTGATAATGCCATAGAACTAATACAGAGGGAGATGTACAAAAAAGCTGAATGCCTTACAGTAAATCTCGATTTACAATCCATAAGAACATTTGCACAAGCTATAATGAATAATAAATCCATGTAGTTGATTTTATTCCTTTAAGTGTTCCTATATAGAGAAATGTGCCTAGTCTAGGTGAGCTAAATTCAAACACGAATGTTCATGACTGTTGATCACTTGAAATTTATGTCTATTAGTATAAATATGCATACCTTGGTAATTGAATATCTGTTCTCCCTAATGTAGTTTTCATATATATTTTAAAGCAAACTTTAGAAATTTTGGTGCATTATTTGACGACGAATACTTCCGGATATTGTAAGCACATAAATCTGGGACCTAACCATAACTGGCGGCATACCAAACAGTATGAAAATAATTAAATTTAAATTACACTGTACTGCTTGTATGACATCGAAAGATATATAAATTACATTAATTCGTCTTCTGAAGTTAGCTTTTTACGTTACAATAGAATTAATGCAATGTCAGAAGATGACAGTCAAATGGTATTCCTTAAAATTGATGAAGGCAATGAATTTTACGTGTAATATTTTATGTACTGCTTTGTAATATCTACGATAAATCTACATGTGAAGGTAGGTATTACACCAAACACATATACATAGATATATAGAATAGACCTAATGTGCATCAAACAAATGATTTTAAGAATATAGAGCCTCAAGTAGTAATGACAAACATTCATGCAAAGCCCGTATGCCCGGTCCGTGTCCGTACACTTTTGTCCGTGCCGGTTACAGTCCCTACCCCAGAATATGATCCAAAACTGAGCCTTGAGGCACACCACTGGTAACAGGCAACCAAAAAGATCAGGACGAATTTATGTTAACACATTGAACTCGATGTCTCTGTTAAGAAACAAAGCTTCTAAGAATTTCGCACCAATACCGAATGTAATTTATGCAGTCCATGTGAGACTGAATTGAACGCCTTACAATTTCAAGGTGAAATCTAAAAACGATGGTCTTTGGGTGATTTTAGAGCGAGTTTTAATGAAACTAAGTGTTTGATTATCAAGTTTGTAGCATACAAACGTGTAAAGTTCATCAAAAATTAATTTTCCAAATGGTAATGGTAGTCTCGGAAGGGAATCTAATGTGCGGTAATTATTTGCTTTTTCATGATTCTCTGATTTAAATAGTAATAATACTATTATTATTATTACTATTATATATATATATATATATATTAGTATTATTATTATTTTAAGATTTAATTTGCAATTAGTTAAAACTGATTATATACATGTATAGTTTCCTTATCGCATATGATTACTTAAAATGGGACCGGATAGAAGAAGCATTTGTTTTGGCAGGACTATAAAATTCTGAATTATTGTGGAGTTACTCCTATTGAATGTTCGCAGTCACTGTCCAAAAATTATTCGGCAGTACTTTAAGCGAACTGTTTGTAAAATGTCCATAGCTCAGTTGCACACATTTAAATTGCAATTTTTAAGCTAATGTTTTTATGACTTTATATTTCCTCAATTGTAAATTGTATACATGTAGAAATTATTCAAAGAATTTATGAGTAAATTTTCAATGTTTGGGGCTTATCTAAACATTCATACATGATTGGTAATCACTACGTCTACATACCAGGAAAGTTGCAGGTGATCAAAAGTTTAAAATCTTGGTGTAAGTCTGCTACTTTAAATTTACAATAAATTACTAGCCGTCAATTAAATAAGGCGTAAGAAAATTTTCTACAGTGTTTTATATGGAAATGTTTGACATTAATTTCATAATGTACTTAACAANTCAAGTAGTAATGACAAACATTCATGCAAAGCCCGTATGCCCGGTCCGTGTCCGTACACTTTTGTCCGTGCCGGTTACAGTCCCTACCCCAGAATATGATCCAAAACTGAGCCTTGAGGCACACCACTGGTAACAGGCAACCAAAAAGATCAGGACGAATTTATGTTAACACATTGAACTCGATGTCTCTGTTAAGAAACAAAGCTTCTAAGAATTTCGCACCAATACCGAATGTAATTTATGCAGTCCATGTGAGACTGAATTGAACGCCTTACAATTTCAAGGTGAAATCTAAAAACGATGGTCTTTGGGTGATTTTAGAGCGAGTTTTAATGAAACTAAGTGTTTGATTATCAAGTTTGTAGCATACAAACGTGTAAAGTTCATCAAAAATTAATTTTCCAAATGGTAATGGTAGTCTCGGAAGGGAATCTAATGTGCGGTAATTATTTGCTTTTTCATGATTCTCTGATTTAAATAGTAATAATACTATTATTATTATTACTATATTATATATATATATATATATATTAGTATTATTATTATTTTAAGATTTAATTTGCAATTAGTTAAAACTGATTATATACATGTATAGTTTCCTTATCGCATATGATTACTTAAAATGGGACCGGATAGAAGAAGCATTTGTTTTGGCAGGACTATAAAATTCTGAATTATTGTGGAGTTACTCCTATTGAATGTTCGCAGTCACTGTCCAAAAATTATTCGGCAGTACTTTAAGCGAACTGTTTGTAAAATGTCCATAGCTCAGTTGCACACATTTAAATTGCAATTTTTAAGCTAATGTTTTTATGACTTTATATTTCCTCAATTGTAAATTGTATACATGTAGAAATTATTCAAAGAATTTATGAGTAAATTTTCAATGTTTGGGGCTTATCTAAACATTCATACATGATTGGTAATCACTACGTCTACATACCAGGAAAGTTGCAGGTGATCAAAAGTTTAAAATCTTGGTGTAAGTCTGCTACTTTAAATTTACAATAAATTACTAGCCGTCAATTAAATAAGGCGTAAGAAAATTTTCTACAGTGTTTTATATGGAAATGTTTGACATTAATTTCATAATGTACTTAACAAATATTTCTTCTCAAAAGAAAGAAGTAGTTGCATGTATACAATTCAAACTTTGCTTTGGCATATTTTAATCACCAAAAAAACCAAGTAAGTAAATATAATAATTATATTTTTTAGCATTATTTATTGAACATGCTTTTATGGTTTATTTTTTAAAATTTGTTTAACAACAATGAGTAAAAATTTTGAAAATTATAGTCTGCAGAAGCACTAAAATGTTGTCTTATATGCACATTGCGTCTAAATCAGATCAAAGTTATTTGAACAGGCGTCTTGATGCCAGTGGCGGCGGAGCGAATTTTGATTAAGTACTTGATGCATTCTAAGCTAAAAATAATTTATACAATTAAATTATTCAATTAACTTATAACATCAACTCAATTCGTGATATATGGAGACAGTGAAACCCTGGTCTTTCAATGAGAGCTAAACTTTATTGAACTCTAGCATGCAATGCGCTATGCTTAGAAATTTCTTTCAAAGCTTAAAATGCTAAGTGAATTTTACTATATGTAAAATAATTGCAAAGTCTTTTCTGTAAAGATAATTCATTTCACGATATTTGAAAAACTAAATGTTGAAGATGAACATAGAATGCGCAAGAAGAAAGATTATTGATTTAGCATAAGACAGAGGCATTTAATACTAACTTTAGTTTTACAATATAAGAGTAAAATGTATTTTGAAATTTGTATAACAATATTATTGGCAGTTGGAGAGAGATAACAGATGCAATTCATATTTGAACTCAGGTCAATTATTAAGGTAACGCTTAAATAGGATTGATAAAGATGTAGATCGACCTTTGCTATGAGATGTTGTCACGACAAATTTCAAGTGGGAAGACTATTNATTATTCGGCAGTACTTTAAGCGAACTGTTTGTAAAATGTCCATAGCTCAGTTGCACACATTTAAATTGCAATTTTTAAGCTAATGTTTTTATGACGTTATATTTCCTCAATTGTAAATTGTATACATGTAGAAATTATTCAAAGAATTTATGAGTAAATTTTCAATGTTTGGGGCTTATCTAAACATTCATACATGATTGGTAATCACTACGTCTACATACCAGGAAAGTTGCAGGTGATCAAAAGTTTAAAATCTTGGTGTAAGTCTGCTACTTTAAATTTACAATAAATTACTAGCCGTCAATTAAATAAGGCGTAAGAAAATTTTCTACAGTGTTTTATATGGAAATGTTTGACATTAATTTCATAATGTACTTAACAAATATTTCTTCTCAAAAGAAAGAAGTAGTTGCATGTATACAATTCAAACTTTGCTTTGGCATATTTTAATCACCAAAAAAACCAAGTAAGTAAATATAATAATTATATTTTTTAGCATTATTTATTGAACATGCTTTTATGGTTTATTTTTTAAAATTTGTTTAACAACAATGAGTAAAAATTTTGAAAATTATAGTCTGCAGAAGCACTAAAATGTTGTCTTATATGCACATTGCGTCTAAATCAGATCAAAGTTATTTGAACAGGCGTCTTGATGCCAGTGGCGGCGGAGCGAATTTTGATTAAGTACTTGATGCATTCTAAGCTAAAAATAATTTATACAATTAAATTATTCAATTAACTTATAACATCAACTCAATTCGTGATATATGGAGACAGTGAAACCCTGGTCTTTCAATGAGAGCTAAACTTTATTGAACTCTAGCATGCAATGCGCTATGCTTAGAAATTTCTTTCAAAGCTTAAAATGCTAAGTGAATTTTACTATATGTAAAATAATTGCAAAGTCTTTTCTGTAAAGATAATTCATTTCACGATATTTGAAAAACTAAATGTTGAAGATGAACATAGAATGCGCAAGAAGAAAGATTATTGATTTAGCATAAGACAGAGGCATTTAATACTAACTTTAGTTTTACAATATAAGAGTAAAATGTATTTTGAAATTTGTATAACAATATTATTGGCAGTTGGAGAGAGATAACAGATGCAATTCATATTTGAACTCAGGTCAATTATTAAGGTAACGCTTAAATAGGATTGATAAAGATGTAGATCGACCTTTGCTATGAGATGTTGTCACGACAAATTTCAAGTGGGAAGACTATTATTATAACTAAAAATCAAGACGTATGATACTGTTAATTAAAATCCCTATTTTAAATAATTTATAGAACACCCAGTATTATGGTATCCATATTACACAATAGGTACAGTACAAAGGCTTGTGTAGACCATAAAACCAATATCGTAATACTAACCCTTTGTTAGTTGTTTATATTACTCACATTTTATATGACAATTTACTTTGAAAATTGCCATTCAAAGCGTGCATGCATTTTCAGAATTTGAAGAAAAAATTATTTGCAAAATTGTTCATTTTTGTCGAGCTAAGACATTTAAGGAAATTGAAAAAGATGAAAATGATCGAAGTTTAAAAGTCAACTAAAAATTGAAAATGGTGGCACACCGACAACTTCCATAATACAGGATTTCAAATTTCGAGTTTTGCTGTTAGATAATGTACTATATGAATTACCAAGCTCATTTAATTATAAAAATATATTCAAATGTATTTGTCTACTCAGTTAATAAACATCATTCATGAGAAGAAAATATTTAATGTAAATTTATATCTCTTTACAAAGGCTTTAGANAGAAATATATATATATATATATATATATATATATACATGTATATATATATGCATATATATACTGTATATACTGTATATATATATATATGCATATATATTACCTAATAATGCAATTTATTGAATAACATCCATTATCTTAAAGGTCAGAAATCCGCCAAAATTTAAATATCGGAAAATTTATTAATAATCTCTGGTAAATTGATTAGCATATTCTCAAATTACAAGATGCAATAATTTTTCGCAAGGCATATGACCGTCCTTAATTATATACGTTTATTCAAAGCTCTAAAGAACATATGAGCTTGCTGCTATGTACACTGATCATTC
The DNA here is from genome assembly GCA_900660155.1 of Hofstenia miamia. Lineage (NCBI taxonomy): Eukaryota > Metazoa > Xenacoelomorpha > Acoela > Hofsteniidae > Hofstenia > Hofstenia miamia. The sequence goes on from CABFPE010000358.1 coordinate 493,015, forward strand.
AAATTCCCCATAAAAATATTTATTCACTTTTGCTGATTGTATTTTTTACTTCTAAGACTTGCAATCAAACATGATGTGTCCAATATCGTGTTCGTTGTTAAATTTCCCTATTGTATATATTTACTATAACAATTGACAATGCTGTTCAAAATGAAGATATAAAATATGTAGCATTTATATTCGTATAGCAACAACAATTATTGTTTAAAGAACTATATGAATTCGGCCCCACAGGTGGTCTAAACATCAATAAACAGAAATCAGTCTACAGTGTATGAATAACTGACAGAATTTGATTGCAGTTTGCATTTCTAGAAACTTTTGTGCAATTATTCTGTTGAGTATTGTACACTAATTACAAATGACGTTAACAATTTGACATGACTATTTTTCATGTGAAAGTAGATTAACACTAAAGTATGGCAAACAACATTCTAAATTAAGGCTCTCACTGTTTTGTACACACTAACCTACTACACTATTTACCTTGTTATCCATTAGTTTAGTCAGCCTAAACAAGTTACTGCAATTCAAATATAAAATATTGTCTTGAAAATGCCCGGATTACATTAGACCATAAAAATACTACATTTAACTATAAAAATGGAGTAAATACCACTTTTATCAGCTAAGTTATAAAATATTGTTGTTGCAGCTCTGAATACAATTATACTTTATGGTATAGACATTTTTATCTATCCCTACAAAACGATAGATATTTATTTGCTCATTCAAATATTCCAATTAATACCAAATAGAAGGATTTCTCAAATTAATTAACTTCGAAATACTGCCTAATTCCAATATAATTCTTAATAAGAAATAGATCCTAGAAGTCTCGTAACTTAGCAATTAAAAAGGAAGCCAACTATATATAACAACATTATAAAACTATAGCCATGCTTTTAGCAGACCTTTATTTTTCAATAAAATAACATGGATATTGTGTAGTATTTTGTACTCTAGTAAGACATTTAAGACACATATATAAAAACCAGTTCTTTGTGGATAACATTTTAGCTTAGAAGTTGAAAAGGGAATTGAAAATACATTTCTTTTTTAACTCCCGTCCCGGTATGGCATCTTGATTTGTCTGTTAGAACACTTTGTGAATTTTTGAAATAAGAAACTAAAATATATAATGAACAAAATTCCACTAAAACAGCAATAGGTTATCAGCATTCTTTGCAGGTAAATATGAAGATTCATAGGGGGAAAAAACTAGTATCATCTGATATTTTTTTTCTCAAATTTTTTTTTTTTTTTTTACAGGGGGAATTTTTAAACAAATTTAAACCCATATGAAAAAAATTTTTTTTTTAAAATCATAAAACAAAAATCGATGTTTTAATTTTTAAATTTTAGAAAAAACAAAAATTTTTTAAAATTTTTTTTTTTTTTTTTATTTGGGCTATGTTTTTTTTATGGGGTTTTTTAAAAAAAAATGGGGAAACAAAAAGCACCCCCTAAAAATTTTTTTGTATACATATCAAAAAAAAGGGTTTTCTACTTTTTGAAAAAATTTCCCCAAAAAAAAGAAAAAGATTTTTTTATGTGAGAAAAAATCTAAAATTTTAAACCCCAAAAAAAACCAAATTTTTTTTTAAGGCCCTTTATGAGCTTTTAAAATTTTTTTTTTGTTTTTTTAATTAAAAGTTTTTGTTTTTAAAAAAAAGATATGGGTTTATAGACAGAAAATTTTTCACAAAAAATTTTAAAATTTATGGGGAAAAAACAAAAATAAACCAAAGTTTTTTAAATTTTGCATAGCTATAGCCCCAAAAACAAAAAAAAAATCTTTCCCTTTCGATCCCCAAAAAAAAAGATCATTTAAACAAAAAAAATTTTATAAAAAGTTTTTAAAAACCAAAACACACTACACATCTATTTTAAATTTAAAAAATATATATATATCTATTTTAAAACAAAAAGTTTTTTTTAAAAAAATAGACAAAGGGAAAAATAAAAATGTCATTTCCCATTTTTCGCTATTTTTTTTAGTCATAAAAAAAAAATTTAATTTAAAAAATTTTTTTTTTAATTTAGATAAAATTTTTTTTAAAAACCCCTTTATGTTTTAAAATTTTCCCAACCCAAAAAAAAAAAATTTTTTTTAAAGCTTTAAAATGAGTATTTTTATACATGTATTTTTTTGCATGCATTTTTTCCCTTTTTTTTAAAAAAATATAAAAGGAAAATTTGGGAAAAAAAAAAAAAAATTTTCCCGACATAAAAACAAAAATCACCCCCTCACAAAAAAAATCCCCCCAAAAAAACACACACACGCACACACACATACCCCGGGGACACGCATGATAAAATAAAATTTTATATATATATATATATGTATGTATGGATAAGAAAAATATTATCATAAAGACAACTTTGCTTTTTGAAGCAATAGTAATATTTCGGCAAATTATGAAATAATGATAATATAATGCTAAAAGATTAATGCAGATTTTCTCTTTATATTGCTCACACCAGTAATTAATTTTTCCTTCGTATTAAATGCTGCCGCGAAAAACCACTTATATTAAATAAAAGACCAGTTAAGTCAAGTCATTTATAAAACTAAGCTTTGTTCTCATACTTTATGCCCAAAAATTATCTTCAGAAATCGAAATCAGAGTGAAGCAACTTAAAATAAGATCATTTGAAGATTTTAATGAGTTCAGGAATGTAATTCTATTAAAAAGCATAAACTTATGATTTTGGAAAATTTCGAGGTTTGATGAAAAATTTTTAAGAAATCCAAAACAAAATATTAATAATCTTCTCCATAAAATTAAACTCATTTTAATGGCTGATCTGCTAAATATCTTTTCAACATGTAATTATTTCTTAAGCTGCTTTAAAATCTGAGAAACTTCCCAAAACATAAGTATATTCATAACTTTAACTCACTTAAGAAAATTGACCTAATATATATTATTCGTATTGTGCAGAAGTCAAATTTTTCTATCCTAAGTTTTTGTTAGAGAAATTGTCTTCTTTATAGTGTGCAAATTATTGAATAAAATTATTTTGAATGAGCAATATTTTATATTTTTAGAAGCTTTTCTAGGAATATGGTCCTAGAAATTTTGCCTAACATCCCATTACTGTACTGATTTCGATGTAGATTCCTTCCATGAAATGGAACTTCTTAATTTTTCACCGATATTGATAGGTTATCGATTGATTTAGTCTTCCCAAGTTTGTTGTTCATTTGGGGTACATTATTATTATTGTGAAATGTGAAACTAAAATTCGTTGTGTGCCAGATTAACTTCATTAAGCCTTCCTTAGTTTGATAGACTTAACTGCAAAATATAAATTGAAAAAATATTAAAATTTTTGAATCACAGTGTTTTGAGTAACTACAAAATATTTATTTTTTGTTCTGTTCATCCAACATGTGAAGTGTGACCTGTAATTAGATTGAAAACTTAACATCCCAATCACTCCAATGATTTAGGTTTGGTCAATTACGTTTCATAGTTGGTTGACGATGATCTTAATGTTCTGGGCCTTACTTATTTGGATTCATCCCCAATCTAAAAAAGTCGCTCTTGTTACTTCTCCAGGTTTCTACATCTATGGAATATTCCTGGTAAGACATCTTTTTATTGAATATTTAGTTATATAATCCAAGGTTAATACTGAAAAAGGTGTTCTGAATTATACAAAAAAACATGTTTTTCGTATTTTATGTTTAAGACAACTAGTTAGAATAGTACATTAAGCATCGCATATATATATATATATATATATATATATATTTACTGCCATTATTTATGAATTATATACAGTAGAAAAATCAATGGAACGCCGGAATACGGGTAAACGTATTTACATATATAGGTCCAATATTTACCTGTATTTTTTATGAAAACTTTAGGTATAATTACATTTTATATATAAATTTTCAAAATCTTTGCAAATTCTTCCGAAAACTGCACATAATGTATTTCAACGAGGAAGTACAAAAACTGAAGTTTTCGCGTAGCAAGTAAACATTAAGCTTTTCAATAGAATTTACCTGATATATAAATATATAAAAACATGGTCAAACATGTTTTTTCCTCCTTGTTTAAAACACATGTTTAAGAGTGTGCAACTCTGATATCCGCTTATATTTATGTACAGAATGTAAATTTTGTCTAGTTGAAAAATAGTTTACTATGTATACAGATGTATACTAAGCAATTATATATCTTAAAAAAGTTTTTATCTAAGACTGAAGTTTCTTTCAAATGTAGACCATGTTGTAATTGAATTGAGTTATGATGAAGGATTATTGTCATAGCCATGTTTTTTATTTTAACCAATTATGATTAATAATGTTTTAAGTGAGTTAAAACTACAAAGCTGGTTTTCTAATTGCAAGAAAATTTGATTAAATTCACTCCTTTAGAAGTGATGTAAGATTTTTACTCCATTTATAATCTAGTTATCTGGATATTATTTTTAATTGATTTAATTCTCGAATAAATACGTAGAGAAATAACACTCGTTTATACATCAATATAGCTTTTTATTCTATTTCATGCAGATTGCTTTGCAAATTAACGTACTTTGGCATTGATTCGAAAACTCCTATAATGAGATTAGGAATTGATAAAGCGAGAAAAACTCAAACTTTCAAAGAAAATTTTCTAACTTTGTAAAGTACTTCACTTTTGATGTTAAATCACTATAACGAACGTCTAAAGTAAACAGTGTACAGTATATGCACGTGCGATTTAAAATGGAATAAATTACTTTCCATTGAAATATCATCTGAAATCAATTTATTTCAATTTTTGTTTCAATGTTGCTACCATGAAACAACAATGGTATTCATGGACACTTAGTACCAAAAAAATGCTAGTCCCCACTTGGTAAAATGATTAGCAAAGTACATTTTTAACATTTTACAAAACGCTGACAACGAGGGCTAAAAGGTTAAAAGTTGACATTGCTAATAATTGTACCAAGAAGAAGATCATCATTTTTATAGTAACCATCCTTGAAAGCCATTAACGTTAAGAATTTCTCAATATTTCTATTAACATTATATTATAAGCTCAAAAGCACTTAAAGTGTAATTAAATAATTGTTATAGAAGTATTGTTAACTTGAATTAATAACATTATAATTTATTAATTAATCTACAATCTCGTAGCTTTGTTGTACCTGAAGAAAGGAGAGATTTGGGCTACAGTGAATTTCATTTGCCCCCTTCTTTTATTTAATTCTCAAACTGGTTTTTGATGTATTATACTTTACAGTCACTTTTTATTGATTAAAACATATTTTTTGGAAGAGCTATTTTCAGAATTTTCTTTAAACGATTTCCAGTTCTAGTTCATTGCTACTCACCGCTGCAGCATAGATATGTGTTATAATGGACACACATTGTATCTATAGACATGAAACATCATTTAAGAAAACCACAATTCTTAAATATATTGTTTTTGTAATGTATTAGAAAGAAAATAATTTCACAACAATCAATTAAAAATAATAAGCACTTAATCATGCTGTCATTCTTTTCCAAATCGAAAAATTTTGAAAGCATATCGTTTTAAACTGTCCTAACATAAGGGATTTTAAATGTGCAAGGAAGACATTTGAAAAATGTGACATAATTGTTATCACCTCGAACTGCTTGGAAGTAAAGAAGACGTTTGTACCTGTTTTTAAAATAACCAAGGAACCTACAATTCATATTTAACGGATGAGATTAGAAATGAACTCCGCCTAGTAAGTACTCTTCAGAAATTACAGCTCAAATTTATTTATTTTATTAGAAGTCATGTATTATTTATTATCACTGAAAATAACGTAAAATTTTAATATTAAATGCAATCGAAATGTAAGCAGGAACCCACGGTTATTGCCAACATTAAGCCCATTGTCTAAAGTGCTAGAACATCCTGCCACTATAATATCGAATTTCTTTTCAAAATCTCCTCCGCGAATGATCCACATGTATTACGACATAGTTTTACTTTTCCAAAATCTTGATTTCTAGATAGAAAATTTATTTTCAATGCTGAAATTGATCCATGTGGGATAAAGTTAAAAAGAAAGAATCAAAAGAGCCTCTCACATATTTTAAAAACATTTGGAAGGAGTCAAAACTTTGGGCCTTCGAGCATTATCTGCCTCGGCTTATGATAAATTTTAATTGATTTCATGATCTACATTACAATTTAAAATGTAGAATTCAACTCTGATGTTTTTTAGGTTTAGGGATATGTACATTATACTCCTTGATCAGTGTATTTTTGTGGATCATGAAAATCACGTATTGATTACCCATGTATTTCTAAAATTATTTTGATATTGTGTTCGTGTATTTTTGAAGCCATCGCGTAAAATTTTCCTTTGTTATAATAAAGATGAAACTTATGAAAAATGCTTGTCGGTACACAATCGTAAGATATTAAAATACTCGTTTCTCAACTATCTAGGTCTATTATTCTAATCTATGACTGACTGTTGAAGCCCATTTGCCTTTTATCTACAGCATATTAGCTCTAAATCGATTTCTAATGTATGATTCCTCTGTTTCAATACATGATGTTATCACAGACAATCATTTGAAATCGACATTTTCCACTCTTGTAGATTCTTGAAATTTTTGAAAAAATTCAAATAGTTTAGCAACTTTGAAAAAGCTTCCATGCAATTGTTTACAGTTCGTGCTGATGGTGTTGCAAGTGAACGGATATTATCGACAGCTAGTCAAACAATGCTTAACTCGTGACAATAACTGGACTAATTTTCTACATTGAATTTTTTGAAATTGATTTTTAAAGAGTCGTAAAATCGATTGATCGATTTCAAAGTGAACACATTATCGACTAAGAATATCTTTTTTCCCAGCAGCTCTACCGCAATATATAGTATTAGATACTGTATTCATGTATCGCGTACATTACATAGCAGTTCATAACCAACAAATTATGACGAATTCTAAGAAATACGCGGACATCTGAGATATTTAACTGTAACATTAAATAAAATACGAGTAACTTAGATACTCTAAGAATTAAAATTATCAAATTATTTGAAAATTTATTTGCCATATTTCTTCAGGTTTCACTTTAAGATAGTAAATGTCATAAGTACTGAAATTTTCCACTGTCGCATTTACATGTTATATGATTGAATTATATGCCAACATATAGAGCATCTTTGATTAAACACTTGTGTTTAAAGTATTTTTAATTTTCACAATAACCTTTTTAAGATTTTCTACACTGTCTATTAAGCACATGTCAAGAATTTCTAAAGGACATTCCAGTTTAGAAATGTGTATATAATTTGGGAAGCCTTCATGGAACAAACATCTGTTTTTTGCCAATGGCTACATGGAGTATTTAAATTTCCGCCACTCAAATTCCTAATTGAGCCCTATTGATATGCAATGCAAATATTATTTCACTTGTATAAAAAATATTGTCAATTTCGTCTATATTACTGGTGGTTAACCGCGATTGATAACAAAATGCCAGCTGTCATAGAAAATGTTAAACAGATATTCTTAAGTGTATTTATACTATATAAGGTTTGAGGGTATCTGTTTAAATGACAAATTCAATTTAATATAAACATTTACAAGAATTTTCCAATCTAGGAGCCTTTCTTGAAATAATCAGGATTGCCTCATACTTATAGTTGAAATATTTCCGTCTGATATTTCGCTAGTGTATTCTAGTTTACATTATTATAAATTGCATTTATGAAATACATTAGTTGATTTTCAATATAATATGACATATTTTTTTGTTTGTTTGCATCAACCAATTAAAATATCCTTCATATATATATATATATATATATATATATATATATATATATTTGCTATCATTTCAGAAATATAATGATTTTTCATTTATATTACCATTATAAAATTTAAGTTTGTGTTACAAAAATATATATGAAATGTTGTAGTTCAGATATGTTGACGATAATAATTCAGTGAATTATATAAATAACATGGCTACAATTTCATAGTTTAACTGATATGTTTAATATACATGTAGGGAAGGGGTTTCTTACTGAAGTACTTTGTACATTGATTCCCGAAACTTGGCGAGATATCGATTCATTAAAACGAATCAGATATTCACAAGCATGCTTGAATGAAATGTGTCTCATTTGTGTAAAATCTAAACAAATTTTCAACTTTCTTTATTGATGTGACTCGGTACTTTACAATTAAACATCTTCTGTCCCATTCACATTTTATCCATAAATGTATAGTGGATATAAACTGCGACGGTGATTTTATGTAAATATTGAAATTTTACTCAATTTATTGATATAGAAGTAATGCATTTGATTCCGAAGTTGAGAAAGGTTTAAATTTAAAGCGTCTGAAATAAAATAAGTCGAGTCTATTTCATTGTTTTGTAATATAATCATCTTGATCATTCTTAGACTCGGAAATAACTTCTACATGTAAACCATATTAAAATTGCTATGAAAACCTTTGAAGCCGAACTACAGACATAAAAACAAAACAAAACAAATTTATAGAGGATTAAGATTTTTAAAGTAGTATAAAAACCCCAGAAGTGAATTATCTGGAGTTTAGAATCATAATTCAGATTAAGTTAAATTATGTCACTTTAAGAAATCAAATGTATCACCAACGTTTAACTCTGTGTTATACTGGCTATTGTGCATTTAAACTCTAAATTACAAAATTTCTCTTCCTATGTTTGGAAAAATAAAAAACTACTAATATATTTTATTACAAATATTTAAAAGATAAAGCGTTGTTTCCATCAGAGTTTCAGCATGGACGCAAAGTGTGACCCGATAACCCATTGACCCGGGTAGGAATTAACCCGTTTTATGGAATTTAGAACGTTGTTTGAAAGGTTTTCTAAGCAAATCACGCTTGCCTTCACTGATGTGAAATAATAAACTTTCGAAATGATATTTTATGAATGAAAAATGTTAACAATCCAAATCATCATTAAGTCAGATATTGATATTTATTAAATTCTTAATTTGACCTCATTCTAATTCTGGCAAAAATTTCGACTTAGATTTCAAAGAAAAATTCTGTCGGAATTAAGCACAATATTGCCAGGTCAATGCTTTTAGCAAGAGGTTCATCATGTAGAACACAATATCGACATTTTCTAATCTCATCCGAATATAATACGAGTTCAATGCCTGGTTATATTCATAAGCAGAACTCCAAATCAAAGCAATTCTCCTGCATTAAGTATAGAAAAAGAAGCTTTCATAAATTTCACAATTTGAACTCGGAGTTCATTGTCTAAGGAGATAAATAACAATTAAGTTTTTAAAAAATCACTTTAAAATTAAACTTAAGAAAAATTATATCTTAGGTAAGTCATGGCTAGGCTAAAAACTTTACAATAATGATTAAACAACAACTCGTATAGATTTTTTGTATTGCATGTATTTGTATGTATGCATATTTGTTGTTTTTATAATACTATTCAGATAAATTTCCAGTTTAATAGTTAATATTTTTTTAATAATATCTAACAAAACATTTTTCAAAAGAAATAATTTCGAGAGCTCAGTCTTTGTAAGAAAACGCAAATCATATTTCTCAGTTGAATTCTTCTAATGTACAATAAACAGCTAAAAATTTTTCATGTGTTAAATTCTTAATTTATTACAGCAGATGTTCTTGCTATTGAAGTTATTACGTAAGCCACGTTATAGTTTAGATTATAGTTCAGATTCGAATGTGCAAATACACTCAGGTTTGAAATTGGAATAAGAAATGGGGTTCGCAGGACCCTATTTCAGAAGCAAATGAAGGTCAACCTAAAAAACTTCTAAGCCCACTAAAACTATTTAATGCACACGTGGCATTTGTGTACGTAATAATGAGCCTGATTTTATTGCGATGAACTCCTTTGTATTATATATTTCCTTCAATAGTATATTTAAATGTGACCCAGTGATGTAGCAGATCCGCAGAATATATTCCTGACCCGTATTGCAATTCCGATTTCCATTTAATATACTCTCCATCAAAATTTCTGACATCTTTGTAATAGTCATACAAAACTTTGTTCCATTTCAAATTAATCAAATGGTAGAGATATGACACTTGCACTGTGCATTCATAATTGTACAAAGTCTTTATAGTCCAAGTCATTGCGTCAATATGGAAAGAAATTTCTTTAAATTATTGACACTTTTATGTGTCTGTTTTTTATCTCTATTTCGCTGAAAAGGGCTTAAAGAGCAAAGCATAAAGGCTTATATTGAAATTTCGTTGTTCTTGACTAGAAAGGCAAAATTTGCAATTCTATTATCAAACTGGATGCGTGATTACTTTAACTTCAAACGTTTCACAGCATTACGAGGTTAAGAATTTTTTATTTAAATATTAAGCCTATCTATGTGATATATTTAAATTTAAAACTTTAGTTTCTAGTGTTATGATAAGCGCCATAGGCGTTGCATAGTTCAAAGGGGACACAATTGCATTCAAGATATAAGTTCAAAATCAATGAGTTTATAGTTGGGAATTTCTCAATAAAATGGTTAAATTAGGAATTCAAACGATTCTTTTCTTGAAAGTAAAGTAATTAAATTTAACAACTTTTAGATATTTCTTCAATACGTTTGGTCATTTCAGCTAAATGAAGATGAGGTACCGAGCATCAGCACACAGCAATTTGGTTTGCATCGATACGAATACCCCATTCTGCAATTTCCATTAATGGTACTTAGCTATATACATACATGTATACATAGCTTTTTGATTAACATTGAACATAAGGTAATGGCCTCTGCGATTTACTAGAAAATTTTGCCGATAATGGCAAAATAGAGACTATGTCTTAGGATCCAAATTGGATCATGATACAAGATTTTTTCATGGAACTGGATATACGTCAAATAGAACTAAATAGGACTGACACCAATAAAGGCTGAGTCACCTTAAACTCTATTGGTTACTCAATTCTGAACATTATACTTTAAAAAGGCATTTAATGGTATATACAAACTTTAATCAATGGCTAACAACATGAAATTAGTGAATTTTAGTAAGCTGTGTAGCGAAATTATTTTTAACTTATCAATGTAGTTCAATATGCAAATGAGAACTCAAATACATGAATTAAAGCGCAAGGAATAAATAGGTTAATGATTTCGGAAAACGTGTCAGAAAGGCAATACAATCTATTTTTTTTCTTCCATTTTTTTATAACTTGACCAAATATATGCATTTCGTAGTCTAAAAACTAACAGCTTCTCACTATTTAAAATTTATATTCACAATTTTAGTTTATAATTATCAATTTCACAGCCCTTAGGCAATTATAAAGTTAAATCAGCTATTCATTATGTTTGTATTTTACATATTGGCCATGAATATGATATGTGCAAAAAACTCATAAACGTCAATTCCAAATTGCGTAATTGTCTTGTAATTTATAATCCAATTCTAATGGTATAAATCAATAAACGTCAATTCCAAATTGCGTAATTGTCTTGTAATTTATAATCCAATTCTAATGGTATAATTCAATAATAGAGATGTCTGAAGTTTTATGGAAGACAAATTTATTGTAATTCGATGTTTAGAAAATCTATCGACTACTAAGGAATTCTGATTGAAATGTTAATCGCAAAACGTAAAATCCAGGCGTCTATTGAAGTAAACAAAACCCAAAAATTATTCTATTTAAAGGGACGATTCAGAAGAATTACGAGTGATTCTATATGTTCTACATTTTATAACATATTTTCATTTATATTTATATCTAGAGAACCTTTTTGAAATAGATTGAATCGTATTAAGTACACTGATTCTACAAGGATCTAAGGAAATCTAATAAATTTTTTATGGTAGCTTGTTTTATAATATAGCTATTATGTAACAATAAATATTGTTGGTTTTCATAAAAAATGTCTCAAAAGTGTACCGAAATGGTAACGTTTGCATTAGCCTAAAGTTTAAGCTAAAAACTTATTGCATTAATCCAATAATCTTACAAATAAGTAATTAGAATTGTGTAGGCGTAGACACATGGCAATGGTGTAATTGGGCCGATTTCGCAATTCCTCCTATAATTATTCTATTATTGTGTTAAGTGTTGACTTTCATTTTACTTGGTAGAGAAAGAATTGTGCAGGGCCGGATTTTATATTGATATTATAATTGTCAGAGCTGTCCATGGCAATGGTAATCCCATGGAAATTTTATAGAATGGAAATTTTTTCATTTTGTAATGAATGACATTGAGCACTGAAAGTAGATTTTGAATTTATTGATCTGAAGTTCGAATCAAAGTGATCACTTCCTGAGATTATTTCTTGTAAATATAAAGTTCGCTGTTTGTTTGCGATTTGATTTTAAGCGCTTAGTTCATCAGATTAATCTGCATAATTCGCATAAATATATATAATCAGTTTTATTGCACTCTTCATAATTCGGTGTATATTTGTTTTTACATGAAACTCTTACTTTAAACTGATTATATGAGTAGAAGCCCCAGAAATGAATTTAGATTAATCCATTAAAACATACAGTACAGGTAGGAAAGTAATTTCTGTTTTCTAGATCTTTACATTCTCGAAAACCTATCGTGTAATTTTTAATTAAATGCAACATTCTTATGAAAATATGTTAATATTATGGGCTTATTTCGTTAATATTACTAAGTGGCTGATAAGCCTGACTCTGGGTGGAAATATGAATACCGATGAGCATGATAGATTGATTGCAGTTTTTTAATATTATTTAAGCCTCAAACTGCCTATTTTATCTTTAAAGATACAAACCAAATTTTCAAATAATTGTCTCCAAGGCTATTTGGATATTTGGAAAACCTGATAAATGTGCTCCCCTACTATAGTGAAAATTTTTAATATAAATTATTCATTCATTGAAACCATTATCTTTTTTTCAATAAAAATTCAGATTTTTGCCAAAATTTTCAAATACTTCCCATACCTAATGTTCAGATAGGTAGGTGTTGCTAAGCCCATGACAGCGCAACAACTAGCCTCAAATATTTGGTTTCTGTAAATAGACCACCCAAGTTCAGCTAAGGTTTGTCGTGTATAAAGCCAGGAAACATCACAATTATAAAAAATGTTTCGGTTGTTTAGGGTTACTATGGACGTGTTTTTTTAAATTTTTCTATTTTAGGAATTTTATGACACAATTCTGAAAAAATATAAAACACTTAAAATCGAATTTTAAAAAATTAAATGATAACTTCTTAATAATCCGTCAGACAGATTCTGCACTGCAAATATCCAGAGATCTGATGGAAATGACGTGGGCATCTAATGTGAATCTCACACAAATTGCAGTGGGAATGAGATAGGAATGGGAGTAGAAAAGTCTTATATAATCAGCTCTGATAATTGACGATGATAAAACAAGCGATTTTGGTGTTCTTTACGCGTATTCAATGAAATATACTGAAAAGTTTAGAATTCATATTCCAATTGAAGCAGTTTGTGTAGTCATTTGTAATTATGAATACAAATTATCCATCTTCATGCTCTACTTTGTAGTCGTTCAAGTCTAGTGCTATTGGTTGCATTGCATACCAAGTAACAGAAGTTTATCATATATAAATTGAAGAGTATAACGTATACTTGATCAAGCAGTTAATAAAAAACGAATATTTCTTTCAAGTCTATTAACAAGGTAATTTTTATTTATAATCCTCCTTGATATATGACCAGATCAAATCAAATCATTTGAGTTTAAAACTTTTCATTTTTAATTATATTTGCAGAATAGGCAAAATTACTTTACAAAAGTAAAAAAATATTCACAAAAATATTGAAAACCAATGCAATTTAAATGAGAGAATTGGCAGTTTTTTAAGGCATACATTTATACTTTTATAATTCAAGATATAATTTCTGTTAAGTTTTGAGAAAAATTTGTTATTTCTTTTATTATTTTTCATTGCTTTTGCTAAGGGAAAATCTAACATTGAGGGTCAATTTGCTGTATTTTGAAATGAGATATGTTTAATCCATTACATGCTATATTTTGTTCTAACAACATATATCTGCTTTAAAAATAGAAAAATATACCATGTCTCATAGTATGAAAAATATTTTTATATTTCCTATGAATGCTCCATTATTATGTTTTAAGGTTTTCTATATCTATAATTTTTCAAAAATTTTGTTTGTCATTTACTCTATAAATGAATTTCAATGTGGTGACTATTTTTGTAGCATTTGAGATTATTATTGAATATATTATATAATGTATTTATTATATAAAAGGGACATAATTGATTAAAAATAGATAAATTTTAAAGAAATCCTATTATTTTGAATACATTTTTTACTAAAAAAATTAAAAATGGGATTTATTCCAAGACTCCTATACATGGTATTGTCTTGATCAGGCATAAAAAGTAGGAAGTCTTTCAGAACGAACGAAAATGTATAGTGGTGCCAATTGACACAGGCGACAAAACAATTTTCTAAGAAAATATTTCATCCATTAAAAACAAATATAACCTTAAGTTAAATCCTGTGCATTGCGCATACTTATAAACCTTGGGATCCAAAAAATCAGATCATTTATCGCAGTGGACCGCGCTCATCTCTAATAAACACTTCATACTTTCAATAGAAGGAAACAATAAGAACACTGCCATAACATCAGAAGTAAATGAAATGTGCAGATTAGGCAACCTGGAGTAAGATAAGACTAAATCTAGAAATGTTAGGGAAGAAAGTAGGCACATTAAATATGTAAAATGAGCCAAGACAGTCGAAAAATTTTGCTACTATTGTTGTGCAAGTGTATAAAGTTGATGGATGGCGTAGAGAAACTTTTCAAGCTATTGAAGCAATATTTAGTATCCAGAATTACTGTGCTAAATGTATTTTCCATGTTAATGCTGATAAGGCACTCAAATTGTTGAACATAAGTCATTTCGAAAAAGATTCAGTTGCATTCGACATGATTCTTCCTGTTTGAGTCAGGCACCAACATGAAGCATTGGGGAAAAAATAATAACAAAAAATTAAAATGTTTTCTCAAAATATTTTGTTCGGACAATGAGAAATTAATATTTATATTGAAACGAAAATTTTCCATCAGTCTGGAAATTTTCAAAAGTAACGTTAGTATAAAATAAGTCAATCAGGCTAATCGGGGAAATTCTTATTAAATGCATACAAAATGGCGCCGAATTAAAGTCAGACTAGAATTAATTTTAGAATATTTTAATCACTGTCAATCCAAACTCATCTCTCTAAAATATTTGCTAGATTAATGAATAAATTATTTTCTCTCGAATTGAGTGAATATAAAAGTTTGCTTTTGAAATAATTTATATATATATATATATTTGGTGTTTTGTAGCTACACCCTTGTACATTTTATATGTTCGAATGTATATAAAGCATGCTTGACATGCATAATCTTGCATCCTATTTGTTCACCACGTGCAGCCATTTTCAAAAAAAAATTTTAAAGAAATATAAACATAGAAGCAAAACAAATCGGGATGTTTATATTTTAAGTTATTGTGCATGCTTAATTAATTATGCACGTTAATATTAGGATAGAGAATTCCAATGATTCTCAGTGTTGCCAGATTAAGTATTTATAGAGTTCTCTTTCGCCGTTATCTTCAAATGTTTATGAACCGTTACAAGTAGTTTAAACTGTTAATTAAAATTTAATTATAAACCAATTGATAACTACGTCGTATGTGCGATTAACAAATGCCTTTGTAAATATAATGTGAGTTTTGCTTTGAAACTTTGAAATATTCAAGCTTTTGAAAATACTCTACACAAAATAGGAACTGACTTTTGACCACTTTATTGATGTAACTCCTCCTCGGACATTGTTAGTGAGAAATATGCCATTCTTTTCTAGATTAGGCAGGTGATTCCCACAATGGAAACAGACATCTCCTCAAGGCAATGCAAGTTTATTGTAATTGCCATCTTTTAATCTTTGAAAATTATTTACCCCGTTGAGAAAATTGAAAATTAAAGATCCAAGACTCATTATATTGCTCTATAAGATTATAGAGAATAAAATATCTTTCTATTCACTAATTCAATTTTTTGAAACAAAATCGTGCAGAGCTCCAGATAGCTTCATGAAATCAGTATATTTCATTAGACTGGTAGAAACATGACATTGTTTGGAGCTAAATAATACTTGAACTAAGAAATCTAATTAAAATAGATTATATATATATATATATATATATATATATATTATACATTGATAGCAGCTAATCAAGTTGATGAAAATTCCCTTATAATTTCAAGAGCTTATAATATCTGTCACAACTTCTGTATAACAGTGTCAATCGCTTGCCAAAAAGGAATGAGTTTATTATAGCATTAAAAANTATATATATATTACATTGATAGCAGCTAATCAAGTTGATGAAAATTCCCTTATAATTTCAAGAGCTTATAATATCTGTCACAACTTCTGTATAACAGTGTCAATCGCTTGCCAAAAAGGAATGAGTTTATTATAGCATTAAAAAATATTTTCTGTATAACTTTTATAAATAATATATACTAGAAAGCGGAAATATTTAGTGCTTCTATCAGCTGACGTTTTTGCTCACACTTCACCGATTTGTAGAAGACAAACTCGAAGAATTAAGGAATTTGCGCTTCTACCTTGATCATGATCCGGAAGCGCCAAATATGCACAAAGGTATTCTTACCAAGTTATTTTTCAAACCAATTCTACAATAATGCTTAGCAATAAGCATAGCATGTTTACATATAGAGGATCAATTTTTGAAGTGTACCATAGCGGACGTTTGGATTAGAGTGATATAATCGCGGGCGTCCATGCTGAAATTATTAATTTGAAACAATTCTAAAAAATTTTACTTCTGCAACGCTAAGGAATAGTCTATGAAATCTCCCATATGCTTACTATTCGTTTTAAAATGCGGGAGGTTAAAATTTTGTAAGTCATGCAAGACTAGTTATATGTGTACTAAAGTGTATGGCTTATTTCGCGTATTATTTTGTCAAAATGTATTAAAATGTATTTGAAAATGTAGATACATTTTATTTTTGCATTTTTTACTAAGATGCTCTACATTGCATAGCTTAACATTTATTGGATTAGTAGAAGCGCACAAACTGAAATATATAAGTAATCGAAATGTGACTGAATTTTATTTCCTTTAAAAATTATATCAGCTGAACGTATGCTTGACTTCTAATAAAAACTACTTCATGAGAGCTTTCCTGGAATTACTCAAAAAGATATGCTGTAGTTGTATCCATAATTCAGCTGCTTTTTTGGCATAAGACCTACGACACGTTAGCCTACCTCTCCTGTGGATTACACGTAAGTAGGAAACGATATTTCCAAATTGTTGCAAATCTCATTTATCTAGCTTTGAATATTTGAATTACAAGAATATTTTAAATAGAAATGCTGATAATTTTTATTGATTTTTCGAATAATTTTAATGCCTTGTTTATTAGTTATTGGGGCAGTGATCTACATATTTTAGAGAAATAATAAATGTAAATTGCAAAAGTTCGTCTGTTAAATAAACATTGTAAAGCTGGAATTCTATGCCCAAGGTAACGGTGTTGTTAATTACAATCATAATGCTATTTAATATGAAATCACTTAGGGCATTACTTTTCAAAGCTTTGCTTATAATCTACTAATATTTCTCTCAAAACAGACGCTAAAAATGAATTTAAATTCTGTACAAGTTTTCTATGTAAATGGAAAGAATTTGAAATTACTGGTTTTAAAAAACGATTATTATTAATGTAGATTCGCTTAATATTTTTATCAGATGAACATATTTTTATGACCATACTTGTTTTCTTACGACATGGGAATTTTTGGATTCCTCAGGTTTGGCAGGGGAAGATTATGATATGAAAACGAAACTTTCCACCGATATTTTTCATACCAGGCCTAGCCAATTCTCAAAATTTGTGCATTTTTTTTAAATAGATTAAATATTTGTTTTAGTAGTTGAAAATGATAGAATTAATTTAATTCATTCCCAACATATCTAATATGACTTTCTCCCTTATTTTACATACATTTTTCACACTATAATTAATAATAAATTTCTACAAAAACTAGAAGCCTCTGTCCTATTTGAAAAAAATTCATAAGCAAACATTCAGAAAAATTCTTTAGTGTTATGAACTCCAAAGAAATAGGAAAAGTGACTAAATCTCATTGAATAAGCTCTGCAACTTTTTGAGCACATCAAAAATTTAATACCTGGGGGTTGGAGGTAGGAATTTATTAGCAATTATCATTATAGTTGTTTTCCTTTTTCTCTCACATTTATGAATCACATGATTCCAATGTTTGCTGAACTTTGCGTGCTACAGTTTAATTAACTAGTGTGCTTGCGCTGTGTTCAAAATGCTGCAAACTACTGATCTTCTCCTCAATCAAGTCTAAAAAATAGCTTTATTCAAATGGGTTGGAGCCTACGTAATCTCCAAGTTCTAGTAGGGCTGTCAAGCATCCCAGAATGACCGGGATACACCGAAATTAACTTCAAGCGTCCCTGAACGTACTAACACTTCAGTGGTTATGCAGAATGCTCAAAAATAGGTTTCAATATAATTTTAAAATAACTTCAAAATCAATAAATTGATCCATTTTTTTATTAACATGCTAATGTCATAAGGAAATATTTGAAATAAGTCTAAAGATTATAATTAAATCCAAAATTCTAAATGAGGATAAAATCTTATCAAGCTATATTCCTAACCAAAATATTTCAATAAACTATTGTCCTAACCTAGATAGCTGCTCAAGCTAAAGGTTTGATTCTATTAGCATAATAAATTTAAGAAAGTTAGTAAATTAACTAATGAAAATTGTTAAAAGCAATTTCTTAACTCCAAAAGAGTGTGCGTTATACATAGTTGTAATCCTTATAATAAATAAATTTATTGAAAGGTGAAAATTTCTATCAAGAAATGACTGAGAGTTCATCCAGACAACCACTGATTGAAGAAATTTTTACTACAAAACCAGGCATGTATTCACCTATCAAAACACATCATGCTCTTTTAAACAGATTTCTGTGTTTCATTTTTTCACTCTCTGCTTTTACACGTTAATTTGCATGTGTAATTGTTTTCTGCTTTTGGCATGGTTTTGTAACTTTTTGTACATTGAAAAATATTTACTCCGACAAAGTGAAGTGTCATCAACTAAGATTTAGGAAATAAAATTTGCTATTGTCAACTTTGGGTTAATTTCTCATGATTAGTTACATTTTGGTTTTGCATGTCTACATAATTTTTTATAGTTTATGTTAAAACAATAACTTACACATTTGATATAAACTAAAGAAATTGAAAATCATGTAGGTACTATAAATTTTAGTCCTGGTTGTTGAAACATGCAAGTGTATCTTCACACATTAATGGTCAAAGATAACAATTAAAATATAGGGCCATCAATTTCATTGAAAGAAGGTTCATACATTCAATCTAATAAAGCATTTTTGGATGCAGTTCTCCAATATTTGCTATATAAATATTAAATCAATAACAACGAGATTCAATTATGTTTATAAAATTCATATCGCACTTTGCAAAGGTTGATTTAAAAAATATTTAACACCGATAAAAAAATTTAATGTAATACGCTGAGATTCACGTATTCCCGTCTTGCCATTCAACTCCATAGAACTGCTCTCTGAACTGTTCTTTATTTACAACAACTAATTGGTGTTATATACAGTCATTATCAACATATTTACAGAAACCTGAAAACACTGGCCGATGCTAACAACCAGCACCGATGTTACATTAAACATATAATGTGGAAGATCGGAATAGTTTTTAATTCAAACACCTTATTTGTTAAAACTCGACGAGTTCATATATTACTTTACTCTGACTAGTCATTCATTACTTTAAACTAAATTATAACAATCAATGTTGCTATTACGTAAAACTGCAGATGCCAGTTTTTTGTATTAGTTTTCATTCTAGAGCTAGTTGTTTTCTTGAAATGTGGACTTTTTAAGCTTATTTGCTAAAAGCTTATAATTTCATTGGGATTTATTTTCTGGCTGGCAAATGTTGAACTTGAAGACCAGTCAATTTTCAAGAGTTTTTCGTATGAATGATAGATCGTACAATATTTTACATCAAAAAAGAGCTAACATTTTTTAGAGACGCTTCGTAATATTTTCTAAAATATAAAAAGTTTTTTGTAAATTAGCAATCTTAGAACTAATTAATACACATAGCTTACAGTGTCTCAATGTATCAAGTTCTGCTATCAGTATCCTTAAATTGGGCGAGTGCTGTGTACATGTTTTTGGAGATGAAGATGAAAACATTTTGAATAATATACAAGACCTAACGTATTTTTTTAGTTTGTTAACTAAAATTTTTTATTAGTAAGGTGCTTGGAGTAAGCAAAATTGTGACTTATTATATATTATAACGGATTGTTTCATTTTTATGTAAAGCTTTGCTTGGGGTTCCGAATTTCAATGATTACATGTAATATTAAGAACATTTTTATTGACGCTGTGTCTGTAGATTGTGCTAAATTTCTTCCAACCATGTAGCATACCCATCAGACCAAATATATTTATCAATGTTATAAATTTGGAACACATTGCACTATGCAAATGAACTTAAAATTCAGCTAAACCAATGGATAATGCATACATGTGATTGGTTGTCCACATTGTGTAAATAAACCTACCCTCAATTTTTTAATCTAAATACGATTAGAGCATTCCCAGAAACCACACCATTATTACTGTCCAGTTTCAATCTAAATTCTGTATTATTTTACGAAATGCTAACAAAGCCAAAATTAGACTGAGAATTAGATTGCATATTAAAAACTTATGTAGTATACGAACAAAAACTTAGAATATATATTATATATATATATATATATTTATTTTTGTATATATATATACATATTTATGTATATATACACATATTTACTTTAAATATAATATAATATATAAATANCATGTAGCATACCCATCAGACCAAATATATTTATCAATGTTATAAATTTGGAACACATTGCACTATGCAAATGAACTTAAAATTCAGCTAAACCAATGGATAATGCATACATGTGATTGGTTGTCCACATTGTGTAAATAAGCCTACGCCCAATTTTTTAATCTAAATACGATTAGAGCATTCCCAGAAACAACACCATAATTACTGTCCAGTTTCAGTCTAAATTCTGTATTATTTTACGAAATGCTAACAAAGCCAAAATTAGACTGAGAATTAGATTGCATATTAAAAACTTATGTAGTATACGAACAAAAACTTAGAATATATATATATTATATATATGATATATNACTAAATTATAACAATCAATGTTGCTATTACGTAAAACTGCAGATGCCAGTTTTTTGTATTCGTTTTCATTCTAGAGCTAGTTGTTTTCTTGAAATGTGGACTTTTTAAGCTTATTTGCTAAAAGCTTATAATTTCATTGGGATTTATTTTCTGGCTGGCAAATGTTGAACTTGAAGACCAGTCAATTTTCAAGAGTTTTTCGTATGAATGATAGATCGTACAATATTTTACATCAAAAAAGAGCTAACATTTTTTAGAGACGCTTCGTAATATTTTCTAAAATATAAAAAGTTTTTTGTAAATTAGCAATCTTAGAACTAATTAATACACATAGCTTACAGTGTCTCAATGTATCAAGTTCTGCTATCAGTATCCTTAAATGAGGTGAGTGGTGTGTACATGTTCTTGGAGATGAAGATGGAAACATTTTGAATAATATACACTAAAAATTTTTTAGTAAGGTGCTTGGAGTAAGCAAAATTGTGACTTATTATATATTATAACGGATTGTTTCATTTTTATGTAAAGCTTTGCTTGGGGTTCCGAATTTCAATGATTACATGTAATATTAAGAACATTTTTATTGACGCTGTGTCTGTAGATTGTGCTAAATTTCTTCCAACCATGTAGCATACCCATCAGACCAAATATATTTATCAATGTTATAAATTTGGAACACATTGCACTATGCAAACGAACGTAAAATTCAGCCAAACCAATGGATATTGCATACATGTGATTGGTTGTCCACATTGTGTAAATAAACCTACCCTCAATTTTTTAATCTAAATACGATTAGAGCATTCCCAGAAACCACACCATTATTACTGTCCAGTTTCAATCTAAATTCTGTATTATTTTACGGAATGCTAACAAAGCCAAAATTAGACTGAGAATTAGATTGCATATTAAAAACTTATGTAGTATACGAACAAAAACTTAGAATATATATTATATATATATATATATATATTTATATATATATATATATATATATATATATATATATATATATATATACTGTATATATACATATATA
>CABFPE010000358.1:523078-545578 GCA_900660155.1 Hofstenia miamia
TATATATATATATACTTGCGAGCTTAGGATGCAATCAATTTTATATTAAGCAAAATTCTATATTATGGAGCGCTTTTATGATGGTCAGTTCAATAATTTGATTTTTTTTTTAATTAAATTGCGCATTTGTTGTAGAGTTATTTAAATCCAGCATAGATATTTTCAAATTTTTATCCTACGCCTTATATGTATCTATGTACATATGAATGGACGATGCACACATTTAGGACTAAATAAGAAACCAATCCTAACTCAACATACAAAATATGTTTTTTTCATCATATTTATTGAAATTTTTGTGTATGGATTACTTTGGTTAGAGTGTAATTGCATACGCACATTGCTTTTGTCGAATATGTGTTCAAGTTGCTAAGTTTAAGCTCAGTATTGTGTCTGTACACACAGTTTTATCCTTTGAGTTGAAAAAGCCTTGTCAAGCCATGTTAATGACAAATTTCTTTTGAACAGTACTTTTGGGTAGCCATCCTAGAATAACAAGTACAATATTTATCGGCATTCATATTGAATTATAATTCCAACCACACCTGCCATTTTCGATGTAGCAATAAGCTGTTAAGATGACAGTCGGGGTGATTTGAATGCTACCTGTTACTTTAGACAGCATCAAGTAGATATCAATCCAATATAATTTACAAGATAAATGTCAGTTTCAAACACTTTCTACAGAATATTATATTGATATTGAATTCTTACTGCGCAGTCGTATTTTTTGATAAATTTTGTGAATTCCCAGCTTTGAGCTGCATTGTTTATAAATATTGTGATAAAAAGTTCTTAGTGGCTTTCGTAAGATATAACACCTAGATCTTATATGTATAAATATAAAACATGATGTTTTTGGGGTGAACATTGCACTTTTCGCAAGATATGATGAGATTTTGTATTATTTGCAAATGAAACTCCACATTTCTATATTTTCTAGGTCTAGGTCCGTCCTTGCTTCGGGTTATATTTTCTTCATGTTTCAGGTTTCAGATAAATTGTCTGTCTATTTTATTTTTCGATAATGCTAGCCAACATGTTTCGTTCATTTAGTTCAATATTTATAGAAGCAAAAATTTACATCTTTATTATGTTTCAAAATATTTAATCGCAAAGATATTTCTCTTCAAAACCAATTCTTGACATGCACATGGCTATGTCATATAACAATGCCGGTTAATATTTTTAATAAGTTGATGGATGAATGTAATCACTTCATACTACATTTTATTTAATATTGTGTGATATATGAGGGGATGTCCTGCATATATGTAAAATTGCTTAAGTATGATTTGTTGTAAATTATTTTATTAATAGACGAGTAGTTATTCAACTTTAAGTAGTTTCAGTAAAATAGTCTAAGAAATGTGCTTCTTAAGCTGATGTAATTAAATTTTTAGAAATGTTTAGAAGCGCTATCAAAATATATTGGGTAAGATCTATTATATTTTTAATAATGTCTAAAAGCAGAAAATACAGCATTTTTTCAAAATTTTGGTTCGATGTCCACATTATGTTACAGTACTCCCCCATAAGACTTTGCTACTGATTTTTGCAATAAATACTCAGATTTTGTGTACATACCCATATTCATTTGGCGTATTTAATCCTATTGAATACTGAGTCAATATCAATACTCTGGCACTTTTTTATCACCCTGGACAGAGAATATAATTAAGTTATATTATTATATTATGCCCTGCATGTATTACGACCAGACCATTTGCAGCCTATACTGAAATACGGGACGAGGTTATCATGCGTGAGGGTAACGTATTTCCTAACTCTATATGGACCCATTTATTTTGCATCTGGTTTTTATGCATTTGCTTACATCTGAGAAGTAGACCACGTGACAAGAGTTTGAACGAAACAATACGAATAACTGCACTCGTCTTATGTAGCCACGGTTGTGTCCCGTTCATTTAATAACCACGTGAAAAAAACATTCTGANTTTGCTACTGATTTTTGCAATAAATACTCAGATTTTATGTACATACCCATATTCATTTGGCGTATTTAATCCTATTGAATACTGAGTCAATATCAATACTCTGGCACTTTTTTATCACCCTGGACAGATGCATCTGGTTTTTATGCATTTGTTTACATCTGAGAAGTAGACCACGTGACAAGAGTTTGAACGAAACAATACGAATAACTGCACTCGTCTTATGTAGCCACGGTTGTGTCCCGTTCATTTAATAACCACATGAAAAAAACATTCTCATTACATTTATAACATCAATATTTTTCTAATGTCGGTGGGGAACGCATTTGGTCAATATAGGGTTAATAAAATCTCTTTGTTGGCGCATTGAGATTTATTCAAAAATGATAACTAAAACAATATTCACAATTTTATTTTTTTGGAAAATAGCCTGATATGTTGGTAGTGTCGGTTCTTCTTTCATTAATAAGTTGATGAAGTTAAGCTATGAAGTTTATTTTATTATGAACAGCAATTCATTAGTAAATAAACAATTATAAATTCAACTATTAATATTTCAATATAGAAATTATAAATACCACGAAATTAATTGTTTTTAAGTATGGTAAGGAACAAACTATTGATTTTTAAGTCACCTCTCATTTTTATTACAACCCGTAATTTATGTAGGTTATAATATTACTTTATTATATTTTATTATATTTTATTATACTTAGGTTTAAGTATTAATGGATATCTTTCTTAGTAGTCCGTCTTTACACAACGCAAGCATGCCATTGATTTTTTTAAAAAAGGACTTATGTGCATTTAAAATACCTTATTGTGCTGAAAATGTTCAAACTTTATGTGCTATTTAAACAAATTTATACTGATTTTTGTTCTTACAATGTCTGCCCATATCCTAAAATAACTTCTGAAATGAATGTCTGCTAGTGATTTCACAGAAGTGCTCATTAGGATAATATTTGTATTAAATGTGCAGCTACAACAGTTAGTGGACTTCCCTGCAAAATTAAATGGCTCCACGTCTATTTATGTCTTGATCGATTGTCTAGAGAAACATTAAAAATCTAATTAGTGTCGTAAAGGTTCATGTCAATCAGTGCTGTGGTGTAAAATTGCTTGGAATCAGGAGAATAGAGGCTGCCACTCGTTGCACTATTTTGAAGAATGAAAATATTAAATTAGACTTTAAGGAGATTTTTCTAAAAAATTGTTTAAATATATTTGTAATTCTACAAATAATAAAAATCACAAGAAAAATTCTAGCTTAACATTGCTTTGTTTGCAAGGCTTTCGTTTATCAACAAAAAGAAAGGAATTATGAATTTGGTGACATTCTGTCGAGAAATTATGCAAATTCAGAAGGCATAGTCTATAAATACGAAATATCTGCATAAATAGTTTGTACTCCTCAATTGCAAAACAGGTAATAAAATTATAGTACTCTTGTTAAATTGAGGATCCCATTTATTATAGCATGGATATATTTTATGCTATTATCGAGCCGACAATACACTTGTCAAAATAAACGTATACAATTTATGCGAGACCACAGTGTAAAATTATATACTTTCTCCTCATGCGGTAGTTCCTTCAATTTCTTATTTAGTTAATAACGATTTATTGTATTGCAGCGACGGACCATATGTGTAATATATGTAATATAGGCAATTCACTTATCAAGTGATTCAAAAATGGTTCAAAAATATATTATTAATTTGGTTTGATATAAAATCGAAATTTTGCATAAAAAATTTGGTTCACCTATATACCATATACCATCTTGCAAACATATTAAGTGAAATAGCATATACATCCACTGTCTCAATCGATTTATACAAAATAACAAAGCAATCTATTGACATTGTAGAGGAACCCAGGCAAATAGACTTAAGTTAGTTTTTAAAAATGCGTGGTTGTATCCATTTCAGATAACAGTGAATATAGGAAAAAGCATTGTAATGTTTTATATTTCAACATGGATCAGTCCTTACCTCGTCCAACAAGGGATTATTCCGATCAACAATAGATTTTTGTTTAAATGAAGATTCAATGTCATTCTTATTCATTTTACAAATCTTGATCAAATATTTTTGAAAATTCCATATTGTGATTATCATTTGAAATGTAGTTTATTCTTTTCTAAATCTATACAAGAATTGTCCTAAGCAAAACTATTTTTACGTGTTATATTTAAATTAGCTAGACTCATATTTAAAAAATTAATGATAAAACACACCATTGATGTCTTCTAACATGTGTATCTAAATATAAATTTAAAAGAATAGGTGTTATCTTGTAATCTTAAATCTACTTAAGGGTATATATATATATGTATATATATACATGTATATTCGGCCTTTTCACTTTAATGTAGGGAGCATGTAAAGAAAAATTTTGTTTTATAAAAGTTTACATTAATTCAAAATGAAGCCAATCCTTAAGTTTCTACTAATACAACGAGTGGTTTTAGGTATCAGTGTGTTTTCTTGCATTAAGTTTAAACAATTGGATATTTGAAAATACGATTTTAGAAGATCGATTCAGTCTCAGCGAGTTGAACAAATCCAGACTTGGCCAACTCATTGTTCAAGTGCTCTCTCGATATTGGAACGTTGTGTGCTGTTGTATGTTTCAGCTGGTTAGTTTAAATGATGGAGTGGTGCTGTATCGGATTATTTACATGGTGTTCTTCCTTTTCTTTGTTACAGTTTATCAAGTAAATGATTCAAATTCCATAATTTCATGTACATATGTAATCTATTGCTAGCAATCGATATTCCATTGATTTACAAGTGTTAACTGTGATTTTGTTTAATGTAGTTTTTCGTTTGTACAAACATTATTACGTATTTATAGCCTTAAGACTATAAATCAACTCTTCACTAAAAATTCAATATTGCCTTCATCTTTGTATTTTATGTTTTACCCAGATTTAATTAACGTTTTTAGTAGGTGTTAATTTTAATAATTCGAAAGTGAGTTTTTCATCTCTTGTGCTATTATACTAATATAATCAGAGATCACTTTTTATTCTTAGTTTTCGTACAAAGTCTGGTGGCGAATGACACATGTATTTTGGTGGGTTGTTGTAATTTATTCAATGATTACCTTGACCGTAATCTACATGTCGCAATTCGATATGATAGCCAACTTAAAGGATAATACAACTCTTGCAGAAGCTACGTAAGTACTTAACTTATGTAAGGTGAGAATGTATTCTTACTTAGTTTTTGTTGAACAAGTTGTGCTAATACGAAAAGTTGAAAATAGTAGCAAACAATTCACAAGATTATATTGCTCTTAAAGAATTTAATAATAAATGCACCAAATGCCAACTTTGATCACAATCTTGCGATTTGCATTACAAAAAAAACAAGAAAAAATGTAATGCTGTTGCAAGTAGTGAATTTGCTTAAATTTTGAATAAGTATTCAAATTGATAGTATCACAAAATCCCTTCAGTTTTGTTGCCATTCAAACAAACAAAGGGGTTCGCCAATCAAATTTATTGAGGATATCACAAGTGAAGAAGTACAATAGAGTTTTGGAAATACTGCAACTGTAAATGAAAATTTTAAATCTACATTTGTACTTTGTAGGTTTACATTATATATTTTCAATGTACATAAAACGATTGATTTTGAAATTTAGAAAAATCATTGTTTATCAATAATGCCATCATTATATTTGGATGCAGTTTTTAAGATACTCAAGAAAAGGAAATGTTTTAAAAATCATGGAGATGCATAAAATAGCGCATTTTTTTATTTGGCAAAATTTTGTGTCAAATGCAGACCTGCGGTGAAGTGAATGTTTTGCCTCATTTTTGTTCAATTATTATTTTGTTAGTCATGTTCAATTTTTTTATGAGGTCAACTGCTTTTCCATATCTCCAATTGACATTAAGCTTCTTTGTTTAATACATATAATCTGTTAATTTGGTGTTAATCATATTAAAATTATGTTATTTGTAATCTTCTTAGCTTTATGTAAAATAGTAAAATACAAAAAATGGATTTAAGCAATAATTATTATGACTTGGTACTTTTTTAAGTTTTCTTTATTATTTTTGAATTTTATACTTTAGATTTACTGTGTCAGTTAGCCTTTAATTTACCACTTAATCAACCGATATAATGGCTTCTTTGAAAAAAATTTTAAAATGTAACTTATGAATTAATAATATTTAGAATCAAAAGACACCGCATGTTAGAGGAATATCCCCACCCCTTCATTAGATCTTTAAAATTGATTAAGCTAATTATCGCTCCCATAGGGTTTGACTTTTTTATTATTTGAACATTAGGGGATAACTTACACGTTCTTATAAGAATCAGATTTCTCGATTAAAAAGATCTAATCCTTCACATGCATCAACATTAAGTCCTTGCAAAGGAACAAAACAATAATGTTGTTTCAATCATGTTACATCATGTTACATAATATTGCATCATGTGGTAACATGAACTTTCTTTTCAGCCCAATGAAAAAGTCAATGAAGGAACGCTGAAAAAAACCTTGTTCTCCTTAGATTTTTAAGAACTTTAGTTAACTACTGTAATTTATCATTTTCAACTTATGGTGCTTAGGATGCGCGATCTTGGTTTGGAAAAGTTTAATTCTGCAGAGCTCATTCTCCGTCTGGGTATACCGACTGCATTTTTCCTTGTAGTAGTTATTCAATTAAGATATTTCGGAAAGCCTCCAATAAATCCTGCAACATTCGAAAACTCATTTCTTGGGTAAGCAATTAGAAAATATATTCAAATGTTTTTATGCGTCAATATTTAATATAATTATATTTTTTCTTATTAAAATTTTTGCATGTATAAACAATTAATCTAGGTTGTGGCATTCTTCCAATATTTGTGAGCAAATTAACTTACAAAAACTTTGAATATATTTTCAAATTAGGGACGTACGGATGGCACATATCCTCGAAAGAGGTAGTCAAGAGCGCCTTCTAAAAGAATCAAACTTTTATACACTTTCTCCAAAAAACAGCGTAGAGGTTCTTGATAGTGATCTGTCAAATACTCATGAATGCGATACTGTTGAAGAAGCAGACGCTACAGATGTTACTGAGAAAGATCATGAGAAACAGTCGGATGTTCACAGAGATTCTGTTTTTGCAATAAATATCGATCTTCATGACTTTAAGGGTAAGTAGCGCTGTTTGTGAAGTCCTAATTATGTAATTCAATTTATAATTACATCGCTTTTTATTATTAGATCTTGCAGAACGACAAAAAGTGAAAATGAAGAAAGGATGGAACAAGTTCATTCATCATTATGATTATCTTACAGCTTTAATATGGCGGATATTTGAGATTCATATGCTGAAGATTGTTTCAACTGCTATATTTGTAGTCTGCGCATATGATGTAAGCTTACTCGATTTATTATACTTTTCCTTGTTATTGGTTCTAGCAAAATAATGCACATGTATACCACATGTAGAATTTATATCCCTTGGTTGTTTTGGATTTCAATGTTTCTACATAATCTATATGGCACTTAGAAGACATTGATCACATTTTGGGAGGTATTCAACTTAATGACTTTTAGTTTTAGTCAAATACTTAATTTCTGTCAAGACACACCTTGTAAACAAATTACAACTGCAAATTGTTGAGATATATGTCAGATTTGTACCATGAAATTCCTTTAAGTAAGAAAAGCTAACACTGTTTATTGACAAATATAGAATTAAAACGTGTTTTTACAGTGAGAGCTGAATTATTTAAAATTGAATGAGTACTGCTCTTGATTAGTACAATGTAAACAAAAATCAATGTTGTGCAGAACATTTTAACGAAACTTAGTTTAACCTTGTACAGAGTACTTAGAGAATGTTGGAAATCCCAAACTCATGGTATTTTGAAATGTATACGAGATATTGTGTTTACTTCCCATTGATACTCTGTTTTTAGGTCTGCTTTATCAATTGTCTACTGCTAATTTCATTAATGTTGACGTTGTTTTTTCCAAAATATAGATTTTGGTATTCGAAAGCCAGTCTTTTTGTTACATCGTTTAACATAGTCTCTACAATGATCTATCAGCTCTCTTACATTCAAAGAAAACAATGGCAAGTCAATTGCTTTGAGGTAAAATTCAATTTTGGAATTTTTGTGATTAATGTCTATTTATTTAGAAGCTTTACATAGTCCAATGAGATCTTTAATCATCTATAAAAATTCTAAAATGTGAAGAATTTCCGTTTTTTTGCTTAGAAGCTCTTTTACAATTTATATTTGATCCTCTAAAATATGCATGTAGAATCACATTTTCTCCCTGAGCCAGAAAAGGGTCCAACTCGACCTTCTCTAATCACTTTTTACAAAATTTAGTACTGGGAGATGAAAATAGGATTAACATTAGAGGAAGGGTCAAGTAGGATCTGGTCAATTATTAATCACCCACTCCAAGCTTTGATTTCCATCCCCGCTTACATACACATTTATGTATTTACAATAAATTTCATTATAATTTCTAATCCAAATATTATAACAAAAGCTTTACCACTGGGTGAGGCCCTTGCACGAAGTCTAAGCGCCGGGCAGGACAGTGATTTTCTGTGATAGGAAGAAAATTTAACCTGATATTATTTCAGAAAAACTGTTTATATTTGCCCCGGAATATTTAAAAAATCAGAACAAATTTACTAGTCATGCTACTACATATATTATTGTTTATTTTAATACGCTTATCTATTTTTATTTTGTTTTAGATATTTATATTACACTGAATTTTGTGATGATTGCAGGATATTAAATCGATGTTAGTTATGTTAACATGTCATTTGAAGGCATACTTATAAAATTAAAACTGCTATGCTGTTCATACAAAATTGCTAAGTTATAAAATTATTTTAGAGAATTACTAAGATTAGTAATGCCTCTTTGAAAACATAGTAGCAAAAAGACTGCATATTTCTCTTTATACTTTGTCTAGACATTGAACAAGTAACTCATTAAATGAGAGGACTGACATATATTTTGAGAAAGAAGGCCCTTTGCAATTGCTAAGCACTGCTTCCCTTACAAAAATAAATTTATTGAAAATTTCCAGACATGGGTTCTGCATGGCAGATGTTAGTCTGATCAACACCAAAATGACAGCTGTCATTTTTGACTCACACATTATTTACATGCTTTGGAATGAGTATATCAAATCTGTCTATGTTATATATACCAGATCCAATTTATGATTCAATAAATCTACATATATTTCAATTTATTAATGAATTGGATTTGATTTATACCTCATTGAAAATTACATTTCAAAAATTAATAACAATAAATAATAGATTATTAATAATTCATTTGTGATTATATGGATATGAGAAAATTATTCCTCCCCAAAAAATTGTTATTGCTTTTGAATCAAAATTTCCAAAACTATTTGGAACATACAATTACATGTGGTTTAATTTAGATCCACTAATTTAAAATGTTGATCATTATCCCTTGACAACTAAGGCAATTGAAATCGTATATACAAATGACTGCATGCACAGACATTGATATATGCTGTCTGCGTCTAAAATATCTTCCAGACAGTATTTGAAATGCCACTGTACCTATTTATAGTATAATTATAGGGTGAATATCCTCTTTT
This sequence comes from Hofstenia miamia, assembly GCA_900660155.1. Classification (NCBI taxonomy): domain Eukaryota; kingdom Metazoa; phylum Xenacoelomorpha; order Acoela; family Hofsteniidae; genus Hofstenia; species Hofstenia miamia. Next base: position 532,663 of record CABFPE010000358.1, read on the forward strand.
CAATCTTAGAGTGTTTGGGGAATATTATTAATCACGTGTAGAATGTAATCAATTTTTTATCTAAAATCAGAAACAGGCATTGGGAATCGTTTGCAACGTTTCGTACTCCTGTTGTGAGACTATATAGGACAAATTTCAATTATGCAGTAGAATCTCTGAAAATTTTTTGAAAATTCAAATATAACATTTATATCGAATTACTGAATGTTCCAAATTGTAGATGCCTATTTACATTTCAAGGTACCCTGAAGGAAGCTATTACTGCAAAAAAACTTGGCAATTCAATTCATGTGAACAAAGCATTGTTATTTTTCTTAAACAGTTTGTAAGCTGCAATGATGAGAATTTGGTTAAATGTATCATAGCAGTAATCAATGAGTTTGTATAGCATGCGGTTATTCTTAAGCCTTCTCCAATATTATTAATCTTGTGAAATAATCTCTTTTAATTCTTGAATTGCTAAAGTAAAATTGTGACCCTAATCAAACAATATAACTGTCTGCGTATATTTCTGTCTACCAAAACGAAATGCAGACATTCAAGATTTAAATCTTGAGCTAAGAGCAAAAATGATGATTATTTGTTATTGGTTTCTTTAGTATATATTATAATTAGAATTATAGAAGTTAATTAAGAAGGTATACCTTAAATTTCATTCTATGTAGACCATAATTTATAATGTCAAGTGCTCGGAAATTATCATAATTAAATGATAAGAAATTTGTAACAATTTAAGGAAACGTATAATTTGACATTTTTAGCAAATAATGTTGCCATTTTAAAGATTAAACATGGTGACTCACCGAAGCAATCAAGAAAAGTTATTATTTTCAGTATTAGAGCAGATATTTAGCCTATTTAGAAGACAGCCAAAAATATAATAATGTATGGACAGTTTAATTAATAGGAATCAGGTAATTATATGCATTAGAAAACTAATAATTCAGAGGAGAATGAATTAAGTGATGTAGAAAAGAAGGAGCTGAACACTTTGACTAGCCTCTGAAATAATTGTCTGTTCAAAGAGAATTGAAAATCTGAAAAAATCACTCGTATTATATTTCTTTGATATATAGTCAAGAGTCGACACTTAAATATATTGTTATCAAAATAATTTGAAATAAAATCATTGAAATATTTTTTAAAGAAACTTTAGCATTTTTCGGTTTCTATAGAATTTAAAAATAGGAAATGTCAATGGCTTTTTCAAACATGTAAATTAGCAATTATTATATTCCAATAACTGCAATGGCCTCAATTTTAAAAATGAGAGAATTCTTTCTTGACGTATATATTTTGACGAATCCATTTTTAGATTAGGGTAGGTGATTAATATACTAATCGTTTAATTTGTTTGATTAAAAATTAATTAACCAACAAATTCGAAATATTTTGCGGCCGATTAATCGAGCAATCTCTACCAAATTTTTAGATTTTTCGCCAATAAATAGTTGAATTAAAAACTTACGTGTGCACAAGTTGTGGTAATTTTATAGTGTAAAATCAATGTATAGCAAATTGTTGTGATGGTAAATATTTTCTGTGAGGTGATAATTTTTTATTCCCCAGTATTTTAACTATGATATACTCAAATGATATTTAAATCATATATGAAAAAGAATAAAGATAACATGATTTAGGATAAGAATAAAATGAAATTTAGCATGGAAGGCATGCTTTTCATATGTGATGGCCAACTATTGGTGGCCAGAGTTAGAAGTGAGCTGGGGTGATATGGGTCGTACTTGAACTGGGCTTGGGTCTCAATTTTTTTACTTGCCAATTGGGTTGGGGTGAGCTTGGACATAATGTTTTAATTGATATTTGAGAAATGAACTTGAAACCTAAACTTTGCAAATGATAAAAACATTCTATTAGAATTTATACAGATATGTATTTTCGTTCAAATTGTGTCTGTTTTAAATAAAGAGCTTTGAGAATTTTAGTAATTGCTATGTAAATACTGATATTTTCTTCAAGTGATAAAAAGGAGTGATTGCATCGAGAGACTACTTCTGGTAATAGGATAATACCTACTTTCCCTGAGGTGGAGGTGGCGCTAGGAAGGGCTTATGACATGTGACATTTATGACACGTTTGTTGAATTACAATTAACATAATGCAATTGCAACACTAATAAATTAGCATTATTGATGCACTAAATGAATTAGTTAGAATTAATTAATGCGCTATCTAAAATAATCCAAAAAAAATTTACTAGACAGTGTCAATTTTTGAATGGGCCAGAATCCCCAAAATTCAGGCTGCTTGCCATTGTGTGTTGCAGCGGAATGTTAACTTTGTTGTGTACACAACACCACATGTTGAATGGGACATAAAAACCAAGCTTCACAAAATTTACTATTTTCCCTTTGATGGAAGAAATCTGATTATATTATCTTTTCAAATTCATAAACAAATTTGTAAGTACATTATTTCTATTTCTGTATTTAAAAAAGTAAAATTACATGAGCTATTATTATAAATGTGAATTTAAATCCTTAGAAGGTGCTGATTGATTCTTGTGCTATTTAACTGGTTTGTTAGTAAATTTTTTGAAGGCTTTCCAATTTCATAAATCTGGGATATTTTCCTTCCCAATTGCGAAAAGTATGTTCATAAAGAATGGAAACCCACAATTAAATTGTCGCAATGAGATTATATATCATCTTAAACTTCGATTAAATTGTATTTAATTTAAATGAAAAAATTCCCTTAATTTTTATAAAACTAGCATTAGTTGTCCTAGAATTATAACTTTAAAATGATTCTGTGAAGTAGAAATATATTGTTTTTGTAGTATTGTTTTTTCATGATTTCTAGAAACCCTAAAATACTTAAAATTGTTTGTATTCCTAGATGTTCAATGATAAAGATGTAATCGTATAAATGATCACCTACTTCGCTAATAATATCTTTATTTTATGGCTTTTGCCTATAATTCTAACAACTCTATATGTTTGATATTCATTTCACTCTAATATATCCGCAATCATTATGATGGATTTATTAAGCTCATGTTGATAATTGTCATTAGCAATAAGATGCCGATGTTTCAGACCTATGATCATAGATTTTTTGTATGTACAAGGTAGGTTTGCGATTATTTCAATCTGAATAAATGAATAAACAAAAAGATCATTGATTTAACCTTAAGCAGCCTGACAGATCGTTTTGCACATTGATAAAAATATTTTCCAAGCCTATTAAGAAATATGTAAAGTGCGAGGCATGGACAATATGCTTGGATGTATGTTGGAAATGTGCATTAATGTGTATTGTTGTGCCTAAGGAGTTTGAAAAGATTAATTAATTTTCATTGAAAACTCCGATTTTTTATAAAAATGAATTCTCTCCAACCCTAATGTTCAGATAAATTAAGATTTTAAAGCATACGGGATTAACAATGTACTGTAACTGTATATTTAAATGTTGAAAGGCCTCAACAGAGCAACACCAACTTGCGGTTTAAGAACTCTATCTTATTGTGCTTTCAGATTTCGGATATCTTTAATTATTCTTCAGTTTTAATATTTTTTCGAGAATCATTAGAAATTTTCAAGATTCTGTTTAAGTTTGGTAGATTGCTTTAATCTCTTCTAGTAAGCAACACACAGCATGATCTATGGAGATCATCACCAATGTTTATATATTTTGTCGTCACTGAAGCGATTATCATTTGCAAGAACAAGTTCACCACTTCCTTGCTGTTATAACAAATTTTGTATCAATTCCACAGCAGTTTTGAGAACATATCAAAGATTTGCTAGAAGACACTTTATTAATAGAAACAACTTTATTCGTATAAGTATTAACAGTTGGGAAGAGTACGATTTTTGTTGGTATCTGGGACAATGTGACGCGGAGGAAGTCTAAGTTTTTTATGGTTTCATCTGATAATAATATTTGAATAAGAAGAACTAAAACACTTGCAGCATTTTGTCAATATGGTAGAGTTGCTAAAGCACTTATGTCGACTGGCGTGGCTTCGGTCATATGTCTAAACGCATGCTACTCTTGAGGGTCTTCAACCTCAACAAGATGAACCATTTCGTCTTATTAACTGGATACCAGTTCTGTTTTAAGATCCCTTAAAAGCTTTCCCAAATGTAGAGCATCTGGCCCTATCCCATTGTTTCCAAAATACCTACTTCATGCTATTGAGTGTCCGAGTACCCAAGTTGGTGAAAATACTTTGAATTCGATTTGCAGATTAGTTAATCAATTGGCTTCAGGGAATCTGCCAGTTGAAGTCTGCCCATGGCTTTGTGCTGCCAATATTTTTGCTGTTAACAAGCCTAAGGCTAATTGTCGTAAATGAAGTGTTGAGTCAAATGTTTGATTCATGTTGCTAGTGACGAAGCCCAGATGATTTCGAACCTCACCAATTAGGAGTTTCTACAAATGCAAGAAGCGGCAATGATTCATACTGCCAAAACTATATTGAAGAAATATCTAATTTCTGGAACCAAAAGCATGCATTCATTTGATGTTATTAATGCCTTCAATACTCTGAATTGAAGCTCTATCCTTGAAGCAGTCAGTGAGAATCTACCTTGTTACATGAATACCTACAACAGTCGTATGCCCTTCACAGTAACTTGCTATGTGATAGGAATATCATTAATAGTTAAGCTGATGTACAACAGGGAGATTTGCTCGGTCCATTGCTATTTGTGATTACTCCGCACACACTCATTGAGAGCATCAGCTTAGAAAATTTAATGAATCGCTACGGGATGTTTCACCCTCTTCCTGAGAGTGCACGGAATCATGTTTCTTTTCAATCAAAATGGGAGGCTTTGGTATACTTCGTGCCTCTGACCATCATCTTTGTGTTTATTTAGATTCAGTTTTTAAAGTTCGAGGTTTGGTTGACAACTCACCGATGCAGACTTTACTAATTATGTGGATTTCGCCAATTACCTTTTTCTTTTCTTTTCTATAACGAGATCAGAAGATGACCTCAGAATTGAAACCAAGAAGCTTTTCAAAACAAATTTGATGAAGTTCGATGTGATTACTGATTAGCTTCTTTGTCAATAACTTGCAATTCGTGACCAAGCTAGACTGCGTTCCTTTACTGTCGAGGCTTCTGGGACCTGGTTGACTCCTGTTCTTCTGAGACCAATCTTGTTCCCTCAGAGTATCAGGTAGTAGCTCGCTACCCTTTAGCATAGTAGTGAGATTCGACTGTAATGTATGCTATACATTGTGTTTGTAAATTTAATTAGTTTTCATCGTTGTAATGCTGAATTAATAAATTACTTAAACAACTAAATTTTGTAAAATTAAGATGTAATAAAGTTAATTTTAGTAAATAATATCATGAACCATCTTCATACCAATTCTGCTGCATTGTATTTAATTTCTTGCTGTACCGCTTACTTGATAAAACGAACATAATATCTTGTTTCAATTGAACCAAAAGCAAATTATCTCTTTCTTGAGAATAATATAATAAACCTTTAACAAGTCAACTTATAAATTTAATTAGGCTTGCCTTTATTTTTGTTATTGGTTCACGTCTTGCTTAATTAACAAAAGATTTTCAAAATGCATTCTGTTCAGAAATGGTGGCTTATGAATTCAAATCATTAAATATTAAATATTTTTTAATTATGAATATATTGTGATTTCATTTTATTTGAAGGATAGTAGAAATTTGTTTTTCTATTAAAAACATGAATATTCATATCATATGTGCTAGTTCATATTTTTATAAATTCAAACTATTCCTTAATTTTTGATATAAAGCCATACAGTATATGATTTTTCTATACCGTCATGCACAATTAATCGAAAATTTAAAAAAATTATCAATTGAATTCTTGTGGTGCTTTCTCGAATATATATATATATATATATATATATATATATTCAGAGTGTTGCAAATAAAACCGGAATTTTTGAAAATCAAAATTTTGTTTATTTAAATTGAATAAACAAAGCATTACATTATATTGGTATATAAATGATTGATAAGATTAACAATCAAATTTATATTCACGGTGTCCTGCATTACCTGCAATCGCAGCTTCAATTTTATAACAAAATCAACTTCCAAGATCTCATGTGACCACAATTTTTTTTCAGTGCATAAGGTTTTTACTCGGTCGAATGCACAACTGAAAATACATGAGTATTTAGAAAATATATTTTGAAGGCAATTAGCTCTCACGATTATCGTTTTCTAGCTATGGCAGCCCAAAGAGCATGCAAATTTTGTATTGTTCTTCAGTCGAAAATATCTTGCTTGTTCTTTGCTTAGTACATGGACATACATCCAAAGAACTAAGCCAGCAGCACCACCAAACGAACATAGTAGATGTCAAACTGCATGAAGATAAGGAATTTATAATGGAAGCCATAAGTCGGGCATTTCTGGCTAAATAGAACCTCGAAGTTAATCTTCACTGGTTTTTGGTTGTTCATTAACACTTGCCTAAAAAACGCCTCTCACAAACAGAACGTGCAATTGGAAACAATAAAATCGCTATTGAATATTTATTAAAATCCCTGTTATACTAAGCATCTTAAGAACGACCAACTATAGGCCTCCTACCAAAAATTAGTGGATGAATTTGTATACTGCAAACTTTTAATCACCGGACCAATGGGGGAAGACCTGCAACCGGAAGAATTGTTTGAAACAAAGATATTCAGTAAAGTATTGAGTCAGATGTGACAGATTTTTAAGAAAATTAGGAATCTGTAGGAACAATTAAAGTTTCATCTTTTAAAGATCCATGCAAAGAATGCTTTTCGAAAGGTTTAAGCAGTCTAGCACGGAAACCCACTAGTGATGGCAATGAGGAAGCACACATTTAAGAACATAGAGAGTCGGGCACCAGTCATCCCAATGATCCCATGTTTCATTATTCAACAAACGAAGATAACAATCAACAATGACCAATTTCCTCCACATTTTTCAAAGAAAGCCAAGCTAAAACTCTACCCTTGCATTAGAACCTGACGCCTAGAATTTGATTCTAATTATGGTGGTTAGGGTTCAAGCAATTCATGTCAAATCTTCGACATCTGGAACACAAACTCATTAAATAGTGTTATCCTCAGCATCTCAACCATTGTACAAGTTTTTCAGTATCGATCACCCAAAATATAATCATTGTAATGTTAATTCTATACTACATGCAAAACGACTTTTCAACAGCGGATGGAAGCATCTGGAACAACCAAATAGATATTTTTATTCGGAAAAGCGTAAATTATTTGTTAATATTTGTATATTTAACGTTGTAGTACAAAGCCCATGAAAAATATTAAATCATAGAAAGGAACCCAGTACCTTCAGGTCTGGTGAGTTAGGTGGTCACATTTGTAAACTCATGAAGTAAGGGGCTCTTTCAAGCAAGAAGTCCCCGTCCCCTTTGATTCATGCTAAGCTGCAGAGTTTTTTCTGATGATGCTAAATATTTAGCGAAATATATTGCAGATTATGTTTCTATTTAAACTGCTGAAATTCCTCAAGAATAATTAAAACAACATTGGTGAGCGCAAGCACCAATACCATCAAGCTGACTAGTTTATTTACAGGAGGCACATAAGTCGAAACGTAGCAATGACCATTGAGTTCTTACATTTGAATTGTAAAAGGACAATACATTTCTTTTCATCGACAAAGTCAATGCCTTTTGAAACGCCTTCATGTTTTCGAAAATAGCTCAGCCTTGGACATTTTTCCATTTGCAATATCTGTCAGCAAATTTGGCCTCGTTTGCACATAAGACTTCATCTGAAGATCATTGACTAGATGTGACACTGTGAAGATTGATACTGGCCTTTTCTTAGCACTTTTGTTCTTAGTAAATTTATTCCAGATTTATTTGCAAAACCCTATATATATATATCGTTTCTCATTACAAAATATAGTTCGCTTTCCAGTTTTTAGTACATGTATATTAATATATATTAAAAGTGGATTCAGATTTCCATCAATAATTCCATCAGAAATGAAATTCATGCGTTTATTTTCGAATAAAATGATGAATATTTAGGAATATGCAAACTCAAGTGAGGAATCAGTGTTCGTTGTTGAACAAGTGCAGACTACAGATTTTGTACCTGATCCTTTGGCTTTCTTGGAGAAATCTTCAACAACAACACAGCTACCAATGTTTGATCAAACCACAACATATGCTGCTGATTACGGATCATGGATAGGATTGAAAAAAGTTGCTCCAAATAGCACGATTTTCAGAACCGTTTTGGTACGTGTACCACATAGTCATGAAAATTACAATTCATTTTTTAGCTTTGCAATAAATCTAATGATAAATAATTTATTGATATTCATTGTAAAAAATCAAATTCTGAATCTGTCATTGTATATTAAAGTGCTCATTCATCTCAAAAGATGGCGTAAAACATGGCATTTTGATATTTTTTGTTGAGAATCATTCCTTAGTAAGTATTGGAATCCACATTGCATTGCGGCATAATTTACTAAAAATTCATATCTCAAATTGGTTTCATAATTAATATCGATTCTTTTATACCACAATTTTGGAAAATGCAAAATGTGAATTTTTCAAAAAAAAACCGTATATACTTTCGAAAAAAATGATTTATATTTATTTAGGGAAACCTTATAATTGTATTTCTTCTTGTCTTTGAAGTTGTTATTCATCGACATCAAATAGACTACTTCCGCATGAAGGCAGTTAAGCCCCCACAAGAAGGCATTCTTTTCCCAGAGGTCACACGAAAGCATGCAGATGAAGGCCTGTTGAGCTGCTTTAAGTTTCTATGCAACTATTTCTTTTACAAGTTTGGTGTAGAGGTAAGTTCAAGCAATCACATCCTTATAAATTATAGATCCTACCGGCAGAAAAATATATTTTTAAATGAATTTAAGAGATTTTGAAATTTGTAGATATATTGAAATTGACAAAGCAACATAAAAATTTATGTTTACTTTATGGCTATAAGAAAAAAATTCCCTAAAATGTATCAACTCCAATTATATGAATCACTTTTTAGTTGATTGAAATTTGAATTTTATCAGAATTTCATGTTTTAATTATGAGTTTTTAGGTTTGCTTCTGCAGCACAATCGTTACTGTTGCCTTACGCCTTGATGTCTACTCAGTGATATACGCACTTTGGCTGGGACTACTGATTAACCTTAGGAGAGAAAATTTAGCTAAAATATGGACAATCTATCTAGGATTTCTGGCCTTTTTGTTACCATTTCAATATGTTTTTATTCTTGGTCTACCACCACAGGCATGCATTCGTGAGTAATAATTAAATTTAGCTATTTTTAATGAATAGTCATTATCCTTTATCCTTTTTCATTTGAGGGCTTTAAATGTGAATCATATAATTAATAATTAAATTTTATACAGCAACGCCAATAAAATTTATTCTTCTGGAGCAAGACTGAAATACAATGTGATGGAAAAATCTTTTGAAAACAATTTGAATTTCCTATCTTTATGTGCGTTATCCAAGTTCTCTCGGTGCAGTACTAATCGTAAATCATCACGTCGAATGAAGGACGTATGAAACATGAAGTAGCACACGCTAAAGTATCTTTAGGTAGAGATTTAATGAATACTCGTATTCTGTTAAATTTTTATTACACTTACCAGTTACAATATGCAGTTCGCAAACGTTTAGGCCCATCAATTCTTATTCGAACGTCACGATAAAGTATGATGTCTTTTAAAAAATTGATTCTTAATACATCTCCTTCTGCTTCTAAGCGAACTTGTTGTTCAGCCACTTGTTCAAGAAGATGGTTGAAAACTGGTTTTTCTTCTTGTCCGAATGGCTCTCGCATCATGTTCATTACTTCAATTGTAAGATCCAACCCCCAACTGAGGGATATATCGTGATGTCCGTTAATTTCCATTTTCTAAAAATTAACTACCCACTTTCTTCACAAATGAATTTTACTAAGTGCTGCGAAATCAGTCAAAATTTTCATAAATAATTCCAGTTTTGGAAACTAAAACACTGAATTTTTAAAAAAAATGGGCACCATATAGTTTCGTAGCCAGAAAAAAAATTGGAGGCCAAATATTTAATAAGTTCAAGGGAACTACAAAGTGTTTGTCTTAAGACACCGCCATCTGATGTAGAAGCTTAAAGACACAAAAACTCATAAGGGTTGATATAATTTTCTGCAAATTTTATTATATTTTCAGGATCAACCCGAGTCCAAACTTTGCAAATGTGGGGCATAGACCTTTCGCCCCCTTGGCTACGTCTATAGCACCAAAATTTTAAACATATTATTACTATGGTCGTTTTAAAATATAAGTTTAAGCTTAGCTTTAACTATGCAAATTTATCAAGATAATTATAGTTTATACAATTCTATTGGTAATTTCAAATAACATATTTTGCATTATTTACAGTTTGTTATTTCATATTTATAACTGAAACTTACCCTTAGTATAAGTTTTTTTGTTGGTGGTTCCTTACCATGATACTTAGTTAATACCCTCTCATAATAATATACATAGCGACTTTGGCTCGGGGTTTCTACTCCTTGATAAGTGCTGCCTTTTGTATAGTCTGTCCTTTGTCCACCAAATAGATTCAGGGCTTTGCCGGCCGTGTCTGTTATGCCGCACGCTAAAATCAGACTACTGATCGCAGTGCCAGTTCTTCCTTTACCTCCACGACAGTGTACCGCAATGACATTATCTGATGCTTGCATAAGATAGTCTTTTGCAGCCTAAATCTTAAATGTATAATTTATTTGATTTCTATTAATTCAAGTTTTGAACTATTATGTAAACTGAACAAATATTACTCTCTCAATCACTTCAATAAATTTTGTGTTGAAGCGATGTCGAATGTTGTTCATATTCTTTGCTCAGCATTTTCTAGAAAGCCAATTTAGATGTTTTTGTACAGATTTTTGCAGGAATTTTTGTTAATACTTATAGAAGAGCTAATCAATTCATATTATTAATAATTTTTGCTGTTATGGGCTTGTGTTGGACATATACTGTTCATTGATCAAAATCAATAATTTTACTAAACTTAAACTACTTAAAATGCATTAATCAGGATAAGAGTGGTCCAGGGTTGGCTGAAAATGTTTGCCAAAGGAAGCTATATCCTATCAACTGCATTGGCAAAACCATGTATATAATAAATAATACAAGATATATTAAAATGTATACTTATAATGCACAACTTGAATATCCCTGCATAATTACTTAAATGATCGAAAATTAAGTGGCTTTTTTTCATTTCTTACGAATTTTTAACATATTAATTTCGATTACTTTAACCTTAAACAAGATTTTCAAATTAGCTTGGAGAAAATTATTTGTAAATATGAAAAAACGGCTTGTCCTTTAACAAAGACGCTAGGAGGCTTAAGGTTAATAACATTAACAGTTTCTTAGAGTATTGCAAGAAACGACGGGTTGAAAAAATAGAAAAGAAATAGTTTTTTACATTAAGTCTAAAACCTCTTGATAAGGCTAATTCCCAATGAATTATGAATATGTAAACAATTTATTATAGTAGATAATTTTAAGTATATTTATTTAAACGCCAGAATTCTGAAATCAAATAGAAATCACTTTCTTAAAATTGCAACTCAATTTGGTTCAAATTCAATTATCACTATTACAGAAACTTGGTTAAACAACGAAATTAATCCAAATTTGTTCAATCCAAACCCCGCAATCTTTGATATTTTTGTTAAAAATAGGGATAGTAGAGGTGGTGGTCTTATGATTATTGTACCAAAATAATTAAATCCAATACGAAAAAAAATCTTGAATCCGATCATTCTGTTTTTGAATCTTTATGGATCGAAATTAAATCACCTACAAATTCTTCAGAAAATGAATTAATTAATGTCACTTATAATCCAAATAAGAACTTTCTTGTAGAGTATATAAAGTATAATGCAATGAAATTTCAGATATTCCCCAAAATAATTTCTCACTAATCATATTAGGTGACTTTAACATCAACTATTTTAATTTTTATGAAAAAAAATCATTGAAAGAATTATGCGCTATTTATAATCTAAAAATAATCAACACTCAAACTCCCACTCGAAAAACAAAATTAATTGATTACTTTTTAACCAATTCGGAAAATATATATAAGACTTATATCCTTGAATCCTTTAGTGATCACGCACTCTGTATTTATACTAGTAAGATTCAAGTTAAGCTTCCTAAATTTAAAACGATTTTTTCTAGGGATTTCAAAAATTATTTAGATGATATCATGGAAAAGTTACTTAAAAATGTTCCATTCGACTATATTTTTACTCTAAATTCTGGTTCCCACATGCTAAATTACATCGCGGCACAGATCAATCAAGCCCTAAACAAAGTAGCACCCTAAAAACCCGCCGAGTAGTTAATAAATCACGACGATTTAACTTTAAGCACGACTGATAATCAAGTAATTAAGAATACCGTAAACATAAAGCAGAAACTCTTTGAACTAGCTAAAGCTAATCCGACCGAAATAAATTGGACTAATTACGAAAGATCAAAGAAATTAATTAAGGACTTACGTACTAAAAATTTAGCTTTAAAACAACGTCAATTTTTTGAAAATTTAAATTCTTCTAAACAAAAGTGGAAATTTCTAAACCGTTTTATTGGAAAATCGAATGGGCTCAATAGTGACATTTCAGAAATTAATGTTGACAATAAAATATTTACCGATAAAAAAAGGATACTAAATCATTTAAATCAGACATTTAAAGAATTAGGTAACTTCAATTTTCCTAAACCTTCTCTATCAGAACTTAGGCAATCAAATTGTAAGTCATCGTTTCAATTTAGGCTGTCCACCTTAAGAGAATGAAAATATTTTACAAAAATTTGACGTTTAAAAAACTTTAGGGTTCCCTCATTTTCCCTACTTTTTCATTTAAAAAATTTTTTATATATTTTGC
>CABFPE010000358.1:555547-580014 GCA_900660155.1 Hofstenia miamia
GGTCTGGGAAGTTCTAAATAAAAGAAGTTGAACTTGAACATACTTTTTCACCAACTTATAATTTTTGTCCAGTGATATCTCCCAAACTGTTTTGTGTACAGATTTGAAATTATACATACATGTAGAGAAAGAGTTGCTCTTGTGGATGAATAAAATAGATTTTGATGAAAATTTATAATTACAGAGTCATGTACTTAATTAGTAAGTACGCATGTCATAATTTATCATATAAGCTTTCTGTGAGAAAATATTTTTCTTCTTATGCATTGAAGGTTTAAAGGAGCTAATTCATCCAATGCAGGTTTTCAAGAGCTTTCATATGATACCTTGGTTGGTAACATGGGGGTTATAATTTTCAAGTTATCGCTGTTTAAATAATATGCAAATTAGCATTAATTATGCTACGCATACTAATTAGCTAATTAGCATAACTGAAAAAAATTTGCAAAAATTTCCCTTTTTAAGTATATTACACAAGATCTTGTGAAAATATGCCCAAATTTTTGCATTTAACTGAAAAACCATCTAATTAGGGGCTAACCACCGAAATTCAAGAGTCCGATCTTCTTTCAATTCCTTATATGTTCACTTTTTTCAAGATTTACTTAAAAATATTTACTTGATGTGTTTCAATTAGCTTTAAAGTATGTCTCTTAACTTTAAATTTCATTTGTGAATAGCTCTTTCAATATACCGTTGTTTGATAAACATTATATTAAAATATTTACCTTAAGCATGATTTTTACAAAAATAAAAATCAGTATTTAGCAAATAAAGAGGAAAAAAGTGACATTACTATCGAAATACATCGAAAGAATGTTAGTTTTGCTATGCATTCAATGTATTTTGATTAACATTGCTCATCTTTCTACTCATATAGTGTGGCAACCTTTGATTATACAAGTGATTTTTGTTTTTCTTTGGTTGTATATACACATAGATTCATGGTTTTTAGATTGTTATATTCAGTTATTCGTTCTGGTGATAAAGCCAGCTCTGAAAAGGGAAAAAAGAGAAGAAAAACACTTAGGGCAATAAAGAAGGGGTTTCTAGACAAAGAAAAGGAACAAGAAGGCGAATTGTATGGGTCTGGGAAGTTCTAAATAAAAGAAGTTGAACTTGAACATACTTTTTCACCAACTTATAATTTTTGTGCAGTGATATCTCCCAAACTGTTTTGTGTACAGATTTGAAATTATACATACATGTAGAGAAAGAGTTGCTCTTGTGGATGAATAAAATAGATTTTGATGAAAATTTATAATTACAGAGTTATGTGCTTAATTAGTAAGTACGCATATCATAATTTATCATATAAGCTTTCTGTGAGAAAATATTTTTCTTCTTATGCATTGAAGGTTTAAAGGAGCTAATTCATCCAATGCAGGTTTTCTAGAGCTTTCATATGATACCTTGGTTGGTAATATGGGGTAATAATTTTCAAATTATGCTACGCATACTAATTAGCTAATTAGCATAACTGAAAAAAATTTGCAAAAATTTCCCTTTTTAAGTATATTACACAAGATCTTGTGAAAATATGCCCAAATTTTTGCATTTAACTGAAAAACCATCTAATTAGGGGCTAACCACCGAAATTCAAGAGTCCGATCTTCTTTCAATTCCTTATATGTTCACTTTTTTCAAGATTTACTTAAAAATATTTACTTGATGTGTTTCAATTAGCTTTAAAGTATGTCTCTTAACTTTAAATTTCATTTGTGAATAGCTCTTTCAATATACCGTTGTTTGATAAACATTATATTAAAATATTTACCTTAAGCATGATTTTTACAAAAATAAAAATCAGTATTTAGCAAATAAAGAGGAAAAAAGTGACATTACTATCGAAATACATCGAAAGAATGTTAGTTTTGCTATGCATTCAATGTATTTTGATTAACATTGCTCATCTTTCTACTCATATAGTGTGGCAACCTTTGATTATACAAGTGATTTTTGTTTTTCTTTGGTTGTATATACACATAGATTCATGGTTTTTAGATTGTTATATTCAGTTATTCGTTCTGGATAACTTTAGTTTTGGTCACAATTATTGGAATAACTCGAGTATCAATTTTCTGCGCAGGTTATGTAACTCTCTCATTAATTTACATGTGGATGGGACAAGAATTTTTGACAAAGCCACACCGAAAAATTGTTAAGCAGTAAGTAGTCTGAAAAAAGATTTTCCAAAGCACTTAATTCCATCGAATCCTATAAGTAATGATTTTAGATGGAATGTTCTCGTTATCTATACCTACTTAGTGATTCTGATAAAATCTTCTTTGCAACTAGTAGCTTGTGTTTTGATGGAGACCATTACATTCTCGAATTGTTGGTTTGTCCAGTTGACTGGAATGATTTGCTTTAAGCCAGGATTTAAGAATAGTAAGTAATTCTTAAATAGTTTTTTAAAGCAAATTACCATATAAACATTGTCAATTAGACGTTACGGATCCTGAGTGTCTCATTCCAACAGATAATGGCTTGCACTGGGATAGTCTATGCTTTGCACTCACACTTATTGTCAGACGAATTTTCTCTACATATTATTTTCATTATTCCGTAATGGAACTTCGTGAGCAAACCGAGCAAGCAAGCAGGTAAATGGATATACGAAGCTTATAGATTTCTTACACTTGTTTAGAGGAGCATTCCTGTTTAACACATTGCACCGAAAAATGATTCGGGCCAGGCAGTTAGCTGAACTAAAGTCCGTAACGAAATTGAAAAGCGCAGTTGGCAAAATTCGTGTTAAACGGGCTAATCGCACATTTGACAATCAAAATGCCGCTGAATTTGATGATGGTTTGTAATTCAATGAATGTTTTATCCCTACAAATAGGGATTTTTAATTTAGATGAAAAGCTTTTTGAGAGTGATGATTCTGAAACTGAGTCACAAGAAGAAGCTAAATCTCAGCATTCTCAATCAGAGGACGAAACAGTAAAGTTCTTAGATGTTGAAACAACGGAACAACAGCCCACCCCTAGCCCTATAAGTGAGACACTTAATAAAAATATTTAGAAATTTTAAATTTCATTTTAATAAATTTTAGTAATTATTTATTGTATATTTCTTTGTATACAAAATAAAATCAATGATATGTTCTTAACTGTACATGCATACGCTATAATTACAAGTACGAAATTTATATTAAAATATAAATTATTTTGACTCGGATTTTAGTGCCTCAATTATGTAACAGTTGCCCCAATATCCAAACTGATGATTACTTCAACGACCTCAATGCTGAAGTCAAGATACGTAAGCACTATTATTAAATCTTTTTTTTAGTACTAGAAAGTTTGAGCAAATTCTTGAAAAAATAAAGCCCGTGAGCCAAATAAAATATTTCTAAAGGCTGAGGAAGATCTTCAAGGTGGAATTAGGAAGGCCATCCTTAAGGGCTGCGAGGTTCGAAGCAAGCATAATTTTTATAATGACATCGTGTTCCTTTAAAAAATATAAAGTTGATACAAAAACAGTTTCAAAAATATATAACAAGAGTAATCAGTCATTGAAATGATACGTTTCTATATTTTGCATTTGCAACATTTGTCAGCATCACAGTGATCTGCCATTTCGGTTTAAATCGAGAATAAGGTGTGTGCAGACAGCCGTTATTGAAGCATAGTAATTATCTTGAGCTTTGAAAAACTGCGTTCAGCTGACGTAGCAGAGACTGTGAGTAATGTTCGTAATGCTATGACACAGTTTGGATAGATATCTTCATACTGATGAAGAGAAATAATACATAGAACATCAGACAGCAATCGTGTGTAGATAATATCTTGCTTATGTTTATCCAATTGCTAACTTCAATTTCTATCATTGGGATTTGATTGTAAAATTGCTTGTAAAGGACTTGTATCAATCAAAAATCCACATGCTTTGACTAAGATTTTCTGATCATTGAGCACGATCGCTCCTGGAAATCTGGTTAAAATTTTTCTTCTATTGGTTTTAATGAAAAGTTAACATTATCATTTTCATTATTACTTTAAATGCGACATTCTAAAAAATCCCCGGCTCTTCAGAGCTAATATCATAATCATTTGATTTTCAAAATTTTATCACTTAGTAATATTTAAAAAGGTAATTAAGTTGCTTTTATTTATTAATTACTGTATGTTATTGTACTTAGGTAACAGTTCAGCTTCCGCAATTGCACTTGCGAATTCTTGTAGTTCGGACAGTTGTAACTTAGAAGTTTCTCTTGATGCTTGTAAACGTCAGACTCGCTTACAACGTGGAGTCGTGTTCTCTGTCGATGACGAATCAGATCTAAAGTCTGCCATATCTACTTTGTCTTCTATCAAAAATATATGTATGTATATAGTTCTTAACATGGAATTTTGATAAATAGTTATTGCTTACATTTACAAATAAGCTGTTATTTGTTTATGTGAAGACGTAGTTTTTCATTTTCATTTTCATTTTTTAAGAAAACTACATGTAATGTTATTTTCACAGAGTAAGCCGGCAAAATGTAGCTTTTTATGGGTCGACTTCTACCTCTTCCATCCTATCTAGAGCTGAAACCCGCTACCCCCACTAAACATTTCTGGACGAAGCCATGCAAATTACTGTTTCGAAAGGTGTGAAGCAAATTATTGTTATATGTAATTTCAAAATTGATTACGAAATGAATATTTCGTGGTCAGGGGTTAGGATGGAGTGAAAGAGGTTTTTTTATTTTTGAAAAAAAAGAGATTATAAAAAGCTGCCCCCCTAGGTTATACTTGCAAGGAAGCAAAATTATCAAATCGTACAAATATTTTCCAATTTTTTAGTTATGGCCTTATACTGTACACCATTTTGAAGAGCTTCAAAAAACCAAGAAAAATTATATATACTTTTGCAAGTTTTCCTCATTTCCTTTGTTGAAATAACAGTTTAAAGATTCCATTGAATTTCAATGTTATTTCATTGAACTGTTTAATGTAATGCAATTTTAATACTGGAAAACTTTAGACGTTTATCTTGACAAGGGAAATTTGAAGCATAGATTTGTGCTATTATATTGAAACCTTTATGTTCTTATTCAAAATCAACCAGTAGCGCGTTTAGGATTTTTAAAACGGGGGCTGACATCTTTTTTTAGAGAAAAAAAATTGGAAGAAATGTTTTTTGGACAGAAATATGCTTACACAAAATGCAATCGTCTGTTTTTAGCAGGAAATCGATCTTGAATTAACGTGAACTATTTTCAATTTTGAGGAAAAGAGAACATTTTTCTTAAGGATTCGCAGCTGGCCCCAAAAAGGGGGGTTGACCGCCCCCTCTCTCTAATCGCGCCACTGAAATCAACCTATTTTACCCTTTAATTACAATCTTGCAATCGTGTGCAGGTGCACAACGCAAGAAAATGTGTGCTTATATCCAGCACTAAATTGGTAATGCAGTTCACATCTCACTGATCTGTTCAACTTAGTAACATGTGCAAGTGGAATTCTAAGTTTTCATTTCACTTATTTGTAAAATAACTATAAAAATGTTGGTTTTTGAAAGACTCACAAAATAAATATTAATAACTGCACTATCGCAAGAAACCGGGCAATAATAATTGATAATCTGACTACATCTAAAATGCTTTTTGAATGTTAGAGCACTTAGATAAGAATTTATTAAAATTGCATTGATCTTAGCATCAGATTATTACAAGTTATTAATATCATTAATAATCTCAAGTTATCTTATCTAATTTAAATAGCCAATCCACGTAAGAGGTTCTTGGAAAGTATGAAATTGATTTGGAAAATATTATTAAAATCAATTGATGGGTTTATTTACATCTTGAGTGATGCTACATACGATTACAGATTGGTGGCATTTGTTCTCAAGTCTGAGCGTATTATTAAACGAGAAGAGGAATTAGCTAAGGCGTGTAAACGGGAGAACGTAAGTTTATTGTTCATCCACTGATACTTATTTATGTTTCAGAAACACAGAACTAAACTTGAAAAGCAAAAAAGCATTCTGAAAAATGAAAAAATTCAAAATCTTAGGTAAGAATTTTCTCGTAATATCAAACTGATCATAGTTTATTTATACACGATCGAAATACTATCATATATCTATTCTCTACAAGTCGTATATACTTTTTAGGCTTTGACAATCAAATTTTTGTCTAATACACCAAACATGATTTGATTCTAATCCTAGAACAAGTTCTGTCAAATTTTGTAAGTTTTACTATTTCCTTGAATTTACAAAAATCTGGTTCCTCATGTATAGTAAATATTTGAAGTCTTAAATTGCTATTTTATCCTTCATAAACCTTATATATGAACATAATATTGCTTTTAGCGCAAATAGTCTTTAATCGATACAGACAGACTAGATAACAAAAACTACACAATATTGTTTGTTAAATTTAAACGTGAAGTTTCTCATTTCCCAATAATCTTATATTGCATTATCTAAAATTAGTTAGCTAAAGTTTTTCCATACTATGATATGAAAACATGGTTCAACCATCCACTGTATTCCATATTTTACAGTGCATCAAATTTTTTGTCCATGTTCGCTTATGCTTATTTTTGGAGGCATTCAATAACTTGTATATTATCTAAGCTTTGCATGCTAGTTTATGTTTTTATGCTAGTTTGTGTATTTGATCATTTAGAGAAAAGATTTTAAGAATTTTAAGGTAACCTGAAATATCTCGATTTTGTATATTAACTTTGGAATTATACATGCATGTGATCACTTTGTTGTGATTTATATTCATATGTCATTGAAGCATGTCAGATAATGAAGATGTGTTATAACGGAAATTTAAAATAAATTATTTTCTTAGAGTACATTTCTTCAGTCGTCATACTATTTTCAAACTTTTTCAAATCAAAATAAATTTTTATTAAAAGAAATAATAATGAAATATAATTGTTTCTATAGACCGCACTGCATCGTAATCTGTGATTGTAATTTTATTATAAAATGTTGATGTAACTCATTGGAAGTCAACAATATTTTCTCAATCGAAAAAACTGGTAAATCACAACACTAGGTAGCACTCGAATATATATTGCAACTACCATATACTATTCTTAGGCTAAAAACTACCGAGGCATTTTCAAATTGTGATGAACATTATACGAGTGTTTAATTAGAAATCCGAGCATAATGTTTAGTAAATATACAGGGTGTTGCAAAAAAACGGAACCCAGTTTCAAAATCTTGTATCATGAAGACTAATCAAGCTATCATATTTTCACAAGCATTGCTGTATTTATCTACCTTTTGCTCATTATTGGTAAAATTTTCAAATGAAATTGATCTACAGTGTCAGAACAGTGGCTTCTCAAAATAATGTTGTAAAATTTTTGCTTGACATAGAGGTAACAAGTGGAATTTTGTGTTTTGCTTTACCTAATAATTGTTGAAGGATAAGATATTCAATAACTTTTTTATGCTATTAGTATTTTAGATACATAAAGTTGCATAAGAACCAGAGGTGTGACAGCGAAAGTGATAGCGGTACCACTAGCGACTAGCAATAGGCAAAATAGCGAAATCGTAACTAGCGAAAAAAACAGCCGCTAGCGGCCGCTAGTGAGCCCGCATTCTAAGCTAACTTAAGTACCTCACCCCAGTCAAAAATCAACTGTCGCAAATGGATCCTAACTCATCCTATTTATGTCGCAGATGTCTCATGTCCTAGTAAGACGCCTTTAGGATACAGATGTCTCATTAGGTCATCGCTGAGGCATCTCATGAGATTATATTGTGATGCCCATTAAACACATGTTTGTAACAATTTGAATTGATGCGTGTAAAGTGTTTATATTTATGCGTCGAATTTCCTACAATTGAAAAACTATTACCGCCAAATTGCAATACATTTTAAGCAATGTTTCATACAACAAGCAGCTTCGCGAAGAATCGGATAGTGCAGCTATAGTTACTACTGTTGCGTATACACTGCGCACGTCTTTTATTTAATTGCTCTCCAGCAAATTTATTATTGATTTATATCGTTTCAGTATTGCAATGGTTTACAATTACGACCTTTTGTATACCGATATCGACAACACTCATTTAACTGCAAAATGCAAGGTTTGTAAAACCAAAATAAAGTTTACCAAAAGCAGCAAATCAAATTTGAAGGCACACTTTTCGATAGACGGAAGGCATCAAAAGTTTTACAATTCCGTAACATTGTCAACTACAAACACCCAACTTACTTTGGATACTTCCAGCTCGGTGAATGTTAGACTATCCACTTCCAGGGCGTCAACAAGTCTACAAAATCAGAGACAGGAAGAGATATCAAATTCCCTCGTTCTAAATTTGATCGGCAAATGTGGTATGCCATTTCATATTGTAGAAAAATAAAAAATTAAAAAATACGTGTTTTTTTAATAGCGACTAGCGAAGTCCAAATATAGAAAAAAGCGACTAGCGAAAGTAAAATAGCGATAGTTAGCGATAGCGAGGTATTTCAGTAGCGGTCACACCTCTGATAAGAACCATACATCAGCATCAAAACTCATACATTTTTATCCTTCTAAATCCTAAGGAATGCAGCTATCAAAAGAGCAAAGAGTTTTCGTGGTGACTATGTTTCTGCAAAGTGGAAGTATTCAAGATGTTCCAGCTTTATTTATAGAAAATTTTCCAGATAGACCTTTTCCTACCAAGACTACATCTGTGTAACTTTCCAAAAAATATCGGAAATAAATTGTTAACAATAAATGTTTTCATATTTCATACCCATGTCAAGCAAAAATTGTCCAACATTATTTTGAAAAGCCACTGCTCTGGCACTGTAGATCAATTTCATTTGAAAATTTTACCAATAATGAGCAAAAGGTAGATGCATACTGTGATGCTTGTAAAAATATGATAGTTTCATTAGTCTTCGAGATACAAGATTTAGAATCTGGGTTTTGTTTTTTTTGCAAAACTCTTTGTATTTCAATAAATCTATAAATCCAGAATGATATTGAATTAATAGTTTAGGCTACGGTTTAAAGTTGTCTGTGGACAATTCGATTTTTTTAAGTTGGTATGAGTAATTAGTTTTCCCGTAATTATTTGGCACAAACTTTGGTTGAACTGTTTAGTATATTAATTGTAAAAACTCAGGTTTCTTATAAAATCATCAAAATCGGAATTTCATTAATACCCAATGTGATTTTACTTTTGTATCAGAATGTTTGAATTTTAAATGCAACCAAAGAAATAACACGGTGGTAACATTGCAATGCCTAAGAAATTTGATTTAAGGAGCTTATTCTTTTAAATTGTTACATTGTTACATTATTAATGATTATGTGCTTAAGTATATATTTTGTACGTTGTCAAAGTTCAATGCATTCATTTTTACTTGCTTGGAATAGATAGTCTCTTGTTAACATTACCCAACGCATTGAAGAAGTTCCCTAATTATAGAACCTGCTTACTCATCCCAACAAGCATTGAAGTTACATTAACTTTTACCTTCAGATAGATATTTGGCATATTATGACTTACACTGATATTACAATAGCTAAATAGTTTTTTGTTACAATCTCATGGATGTTTCTGAAATTTTTAGATAACTAGCCTCTATTATTATGTTCTGCATGATTGAATTAAGAACATCAAATTGACTTGCTTTCAGTATGGCTGCTATTCACATATTAAAAGGGGAAGTTTTTTCCTTACATACACACCAGTATGTGACATGGGCATGGGCCTAGGCTGGATCTTCCATAATATTATCTGGGTATATGGGCTGAGTGGAGTCATATAAAGTATACTATAACGACGATTGATGGTTTGCGACGAAGAAATCAGTAGTGCGATCTTTTTTACGATAATGAAATATAAGCATATGCAAAGTTATTTTATCTTTTTGTCTTTGAATTTTTGTAATTTCTTATTTTTGTTTTTCTAAGAAAGTGAAGTTTCATTTGAAATGCAACTACTAACTACTGCTGGAGAAGAGTATAGTTGCTATGTGTATTATCCAGACATTAAAGAGTATATTCTACAAATCCGATGGCCGTCAATTAAGTAACTTTGCGAATTTGATTTAGTTAAAAGTAAAAATCTCGTAGGTGGTCCATACGGGCCCATTTGCCGTGTTAAAAATGTAGGTGGGCCTGGATTTGGAAAACTCTGCCCATGTAAAACGTAAAACGTAAAATAATTAAAATAAGGATTTTTTATTATGATATCCGGTCTTTTCTTGCGAGTCTTTCGACATAGATCGATCTATTACTTTTTGAGTAGACTTTCTAAAAATCAAACCATCTTTGAGGTAATAAGCAAAATTTGCCTTTAAAATATTCTTTCCATTGTTTTTAATATCATACACATTAAAATTAATATATTTTGCTACTCAAAATCCATAATTGTTTGCAATGTTGAAGTAATTATTTAAAAATAATTTTCTTCGAAAACTATTCAATGCTTTTGAATTTTTTTTTTAATTTTTACTTAAAGGTGTTTAATAATTGAAAAAAATTATTTTTCTCATTTTGTCATAATATGCCAAATAAAATATTTGCTTGCATTGAACAATTTAATATGGACTGTGTTTAGGGATCCTGAAGAGCCTTTGTTGGAGATTATGCCTGAATCTTCGCGTATAATGCGACTTTTAATGGCCCTTCTATACACATTGTTTTCTAAGTCTGAATTTGTCTGTTATTCCTTAATGGTCATCAACCACATGAATTCAGCAAGTTGTCTATCATTTCCTTTACCAATATTAGTGTTCGTGTGGGCAATGTTGTCTGTACCTCGTCCAGATCGAAAATTTTGGATTTTGGTCATAACATATACAGCTGTAATTTTAATGCACATTTTGCAGTTATTTATTAACTATATTATTTAAAATTCTTTCTCGCTTTTCTATGTTTCAATGTTTTCAGCATATATACAAAACTTACCTCGTTAATAAGATTTAAGAAAATTTGGATGTATTAATACTACACCATTTCTAGTTGACATTTAGAAATCATCAAATTGCATTAAGAAAAAATCATTTTGCAATTAGAAATCAAAAACTACAAATAGAAATGGTTAATTTACATTTAGAAATGAAAAATTACATTTAGAATTTAGTATTTATCATTTAAAAATCAAAAACGACATTTAGAAATGAAAAACGACATTCAGAATTCGTCAATTAACACTTCAGAAATAATTAATTAAAATTCAGAAGCGATCAACTAACATTCAGAAATCCTAAATTATAAAAAAAATTTTTTATATTCGAAGTTTCTTTTTCTGTAATTTGCAAAAAACAATTTAAAAATTTTTATTAAATTGATTTTCCTGAGAGCACAGCATGGAACTCTAAAAATTCAATGGAGTACAATATGAAATGCAATACATCTTTCAATAATAATAGCTATTATTTACATTAGCCAGGTCAATTTTTGAATTGTTTCACTAGCTACTAGCAATTTAAGCAGTTTTTTTAAATTTTACAATCACTTATGAAACTTCTAACATCATGCTCTTAAAATAACTCAAATTAATGTACCATTTGCGCTAAAGTCTCAATTTAAAAGAGATTGTTTAAATAACAAGCGTATAGTTGAGATACAAATAAACTGTTACATATATCGGAATTTTTAGGTGGGCTTTAATCATGATTGCGCAATTTGTAGAAAAACTTTGAAGGTTTATTAATTTGTGTTATCTTAAGAGTATCGTGTTATTAGAAGTTTCATAAGTGATAATAACTTAATAAAGAAAGGTTAAGAGATTTGAAGTTGGTGAAGCAATACAAAAATTAACCTGGCTAATGTAAATAGTAGCTGCTACTATTGAAAATATCTATTGGATTTCTTATTGTACTCCATTGACTTATAAACAAATTGTTTAGAGGTTCATGTTGTGCTCTCAAAAATCAATTCAATAAAAATGTTTAAATTATTTTTTATAACTTACAGTTCTATTTCGAAACATAGTCTTTTAATATGAAATTTTTTTTGTAATTAAGAATTTCTGAATGTTAATGATTTCTGAAAGTTTATTGACGATTTCTGAAGTTGTTTTTCATTTCTGAATTTAAAGTAACGCTTTCTGAATGATATTTGACAAATGCTAATAAATGTCATTTTTGATTGGTAAATGATTATTGACGATTTTTAAATGATAAATACTAAATTATAAATTTCGTTTTTCTTTTTTGAATTGGAAAACGATTATTTCTAAATGCAAGTTGAGGATTTCTAAATGTTACCTGGAAAACAGCATTCTCATTCTACAACAGAATGCTCAATCCATTTTCATTCTCCTTTACGAGCATTGATGACTTCAAAAATCTTAAGATGCAAGTCTGAAGAGCAAAAACCAAAAAAATTATGAAAAAATATATTTTCTGGTTGTTAAATATAATTTTTCACAAGCAAAAGTAGCAAATAATTTGTATTAATTGCAAACTTATCTCACACTGCGGCACCAGCTATGATTTTAACATAATTTATTTCTATAATAAAAACAGATGAGCACGTGAAAGTCTAAAAGGAAAATTGTTTTTTACTTTTTGAATGTCTACCGAACGCAAAATTTGAAGGATTTTATATGTATTTACAATTTTAATTATAATAGAAAATAAAACTTCTTAGATTGAATTGAATTTCATTTGTTATTATTATTATTTTAATGGTTCTAATTTTTTTAGTCAGTATTGAGTTGCAAGTACTTATTCCAATTTCCTTTTTTTCCATGGAATCGTCTGACCAAATTTCTAAATGTGGAGAAGAATCCTTATTGGGCACCAAGAATTCTAGGAATCGAAAGGAAAGACGATTATGCTTATTATGATGTAGCACTTTTAATTGCGCTCTTTGCGCATCGCAGTATTATGAAGGTACGAATCAGCAAGTTTTCATGAAATACTTTTATACTTAATATTACCATTTTATCAATATTTTCGATTGTAATTCAGCATCATTTAGAAGCACGGTCTTTGGAGACATAGTTATGAAGGGCTTTTTGAAGATGAAGTCGCTGATGTCGAGCATCTTAAGATGGTGAAGAAATTTAATCAACAACTAAGTATGGATGATTCAGATGATGATGTATCTAATTTTCCCAATGATATGTCAAATACTGACAGTGAATCTTACGAAGAAGAAGATGAAGAAATTGTTGTTCGATTCTATTACAAAGTTTGGTTTGTGTAAGTTTTGAGGCTGTTCTGGTGAATGAATATTCATACCTTTTGAGATCATTTATTCACATATTTGAGGCATTACAAGAATATTTGTGAAGAACTACATAACTGACATAAAACAGCAAACTTGCAAAATAATTTTTGGGTGAACATTTTTATTGAAAACTTACACTTGAGTACACTACTGGATATGGTTTTTATTAAGAAATATTCCATTGAAATATACATGGATATGATCTTTGGTTAATCATTCGAAGAAATAAAAGATAAGCATAATCTATCTATGTAGTGTGAAATTTTTAATATTGATATTATGGACATCAGTTTAATTCTGTTCATCTAGGATTATATTACATTCAATGAGAAAGCATAATAAGTTGTATATGAGTTCTTGCATTACATGTGAAGAATATAACTGCATAAATATGAATATGCAGGATAAATTTGAAAAAACTGTATCGATACTATATATTTGCTAATTGTTCTGGTAATGAATTCAAACACAATCATGAGGTAATCTTGTAATATAGTTCTGTAATATAATTGAAGTTGAACACTATATTGTAATTAAGTATTCTCGCTATTATTTTATAATACTTTACAATGAAAATTAATTGACTTTTCTTTGTTGCCTTATTCACACCTAATTTAAAGGTGGCCTATTTATTTTAGAATAAAAAAGCTCATTGTCATTCCAGTTCGTGATTTTTACTCCCGCTTAACCGATCCCAATAGCAGCGCAGTTACGGATGTTTACGCACCGATGTTTTTCTGTGATGTCATCACCTGTGTAATCGTCATATTTGCGTGGTGGGCTTTTTCAGTAAAAAGATTCTTCCATTCTTTTTTTACTAACCTCGTATTTTTAGGACACTCCAGACACCGATGATGCCTATTCTATGATATCAAATAATAAAATTCCAGAAACTTTTCTATTTCTGCTTCTTTGCCATTTTCTTGTCATTGTTATTGATAGAGCCTTATACCTCAAAAAATTTGTCCTTGGAAAATTCATCTTTCAAATGGCGTTTGTCGCTATTGTTCACATTTGGATGTTCTTCATCTTGCCACTAATTACAAACAAGTATATTTCCAAGTTACTTTGGCATTAACAGAATGTTTTCATATAATAAGATTTTTTTAACACGATTTTTTAACAGCGATTACTCTTTGAGAATCTGATGTTTCAAATGCGAAAAACATATAATAAAAACAAAATTTCTACAAACAATAAATTCAATGAGATTATTATCATAATTTGAAGTTTACATATCTGGTAGTGTTTTTGCTGAGTGAATTACAGGTCATTTTGAGCTATTGTCGCCTTTCTAGTGTTAAGAATTAAAAAACAGGTTGTCAAATTTTCTGTTAAACTCAAATCACAATTCTAGAAAACTTTATTAAGAAACTACTCAAACTGAAGTAGGTCTTATCCATTTGATGTCCGAATTTGGTGATAAGAAAATTGTTTAACAGTATCGTGCAAACAACTTAAATGTATTAATTAAAGAAGAAAATATGCAGTAACTATTATACAGTAAGAAAAGAACAGGACAGTTTATAATATCTTAATTTTCTTTTTTAGGGAAGGCCATCAGTTTGAAGAGTTGTTTTACAATTGTATATTACTATCGATTTAAGACATAAAATTTTATTTCTTTCAGCAATATTTCTCAGAAATTAATTCCATTAATTGTATTAACTTTTGCATATCTTAGAAAATTTGTTGACAATACCCCTGCTAAAATGTGGTATTTTGTCAGATGCATTTATTTTGGTTTATCTGCATATCAAATCAAATGTGGCTATCCAACTCGAATCCTCGGAAATTTTCTAACAAAGCACTATTCGTTACTCAACATGATGCTGTTTAAAGGGTTAGTTAAATATTTGTTTATTTTAAATATATTCTGCAAATTTTCTTTTCTGGCACATACTACACGGAGTGACAGATATGCTCCTCCGGCATTTGAATTTCTTGTCAAATGGTACATCTTACAGACTTTCTTTTATAGAAATGGATCTGCATGCGATGAAAGTTTACTAAGTTTAGGCTTTCAAAATATTTTTAATAATCTAACTGTGAATCAAAATAATTACTTAGACCTGCCTAAATCAGTTTTTATTCTATCTAACAAAATGGTGCGCCTCCACACTGGGGATTTGAGGTCAAAGCTTTTAGCTAAAAACAATTCCCTGGCATTTGGTAGGATTATCATGGTCTTCACGAAGTCCAACCATTACACCGCTAGATTTCTACTTTTGGCGAAGTGTGAAATCGGGATGGTTATCTCAGAAGACCAGAAAACATTGACCAAATGAAAAAATATTTCTGAATTCTCCCGCATTCGCAATGACATCCAAGCTACATTTGAAAATTTAATCAAAAGATTTTATTGGTGCATTTATGCAGAAGAAGGTCATTTTAGCAGGCTTTATTGTATATTTCGCTAACATCATTTTTGCTAAATAAGGTCTCTTAGACTTAAATTTTTTGCTAAAAACAGACCAATGTGTCCATATACAGGAGATGATATATAAGTTTCAGTCGTTTAATTGTTTTTACCAATATATTATTTATTTGAAATGAATTCATCAATGGATCATTCCTAATACAACTTCATTATATACTGATTTCATCTATAAATATTCTTTAAGAAACATACCATTTTACAGCAACTTCAAATTCCGGAAGTACATATGTGTCATCCTGTAGATTACAACCTATGATTGATTATTCCTGGATGACATTTTTGTGGCTTACATTTTGTAATAAATTTTTATTTTTGAGTAAAGTTAAGAGATTTCCTTAGTTTTGGAATGGTGCCTTTCCTAAGTGAACTTCGATGGCTGATGGACTGGATGTACACTGATACCACTCTTTCCCTTACCCATTGGCTACAGTTAGAAGACACTTACGCACATGTCTATCAAATTAAGTGCCAAATCACGTTTGATGAGGTAACTTTTGACTTAATTATTTATAAAATATGTTGTAATATATTTATTTGTTCACCTAGGATTTTCCTCACAAACGTGGCACCCCGAAATCATGGGTTACTAAATATGTTTTTGGTGGAACAATGACATTTGTCCTTTTTGCAACTATTTGGTTCCCTCTTCTTTTCATGTCTTTGGTGCAGAGCATTAGTAAGCCCAATCCACCCACAGAATTTGCATTGACAGTACAACTTGGAGGATATGAGGTAAAGTTAAATTCCATGATTTAATTTAAATTTTTAATTACTTAATTTTGAAATTAGTAGACATCATGAGCATATTATATATATTATATATATATAATATATATATATATATATATCTAATATATATATATGTATATATATATATATATATATATTTCTCAGAGTATATTATTATATTTTAACAAGGTTTATTAGCCATTGTTCAAAGTAACAGTTCAGCAGCCACAGCTATTTCCAATATCATCTCAAGAATATTCAAATCTATTCAGCCAGTTCAGAAATGATAAGGTTTGTATCATGCATAGATAGATTTTAAATTTAATCTGAATTTCTAATATTCTATGACAAATTTTCATATTCAGGTATTTGTATGGATCCACAGATGCTAAAATTCCCATACATTTCTATTCATTTTGATGCCTATAAAATATGAAAGATCATTTGATAATGTTTTCTGAATAAGTATTAACCAATAAACATAAGCTTTCTTTGCACAAAATTCATTTTCGCACTATTTAATTTGGGAATATGGGACTTGTTGTCAAACAATTTGCAAATGCATGGCTCAAATTAAATAGTGTGTTTTTAAATAAATTCAAATTTACTTACTAACCCTCAACAAATTTTTCTTTCTCAACTCACTTTTTAATTATGGCAATATGCCCCATGTCACGTAGTAGGATGTCACACAAATATAATTAACGAATCACTACAATTTGAGGTTTATTTCCCATGATATAACAAAGTACAAAGAGGAAAGTCACTATCAACCAATGTAACATTGTGAAAATCAAGCGCTTTCACATGTTTAGGGGTTGACTAATTTTTGGGAATGTACACTTTAATGTTAAGTCATATTGTCTATAAAATGAGAAAAGATGTCCTTGTTATCAGGAAAACAATGAAAACAGTTCCATCAACAGAAAACTAACTCTCATAAATGAAATCTCAACTTTCTAATAGTCAAATGGGAAAACAATTTAAAAAATTGATTTCTCGAACCAATGATACACAATAGATATGATGCAGTTTCACTCACGAGTGCAGCAGTGTTTTGGAGTTGAGTTCGAGTTCGAGTTTTTATGTTTCGACTTTCATCAAGCTTTTTTTAATTCCGAGTTTCTTAAGATAAAAAACATATATTTTACAATAATACCGACTTTTCTAAGCTAAAAAATAGTTGTTATTTGCGATTGATTAAGAAATTGAAATTTAAAGTATGCTATTTTTTAGTGGATTTTCGATCGAGTTCGAGTTTTGATGATTTCTCTTTAGAGTTTTTCCGATCGAGTTTTGAGAACTTATTCTAGTTCGAGTTCTTAACATTCTAAGTACTCGAAAGCCCTGGAGTGTAGCATGACAAAAACTATAGTTTTTTCAAGAAATAAATCATGTTGACTTTCCTCAAGCATACATCTGAAAGTAAATGTGTGCTGGTATAGCTCCGGTCAAAAAACTGAGAAACAGAATTTTCCAATCTCTTAGCAACAAAAACACTCCCAATACAAAATTTATATCAATCGATGGTAAATTAAGTTTTCTATAAGTTTATGTAAAAGAAATTGGACAACATTGCCTGCAGAGCAAACATATTTCAAAATCTGACCTTAATTGAGTCCGTCAAATTCTTCTGCATTCTCGGGGTAATTTTTCTTTGGACTCTAGTAAATATTGTTTCAGTTTTTGCATATTTTTTTATTTTTCTTTTCCACATTGTCCTACATGATCCCCCAAAGATTTGCTATAGGTGAAAGGTCAGTGAGTTGGCAGGCCACTGCAAAATTTGCCAATTTTTTCTCTAAAGAAATCATGGGTATGTCTTGAAGTATGAGGGAGAGGAGGTCGTCCAATCTTGTTGAAGAATCCATCCAGCCCAATAACACCGGTCCGCAGATGGGAAAAACTTTGCAAAAATATCAGTATACCTTGAAATGTCTGCAATACCTCCTTCCACAATTTTCAAGTAAAAACCTTAATAGCTCAAGGTAGCCTAAGTAATGAATTTTGAGAAAATTTTGGAGATGGCTTGAGAGGTATCTTGGCTGTCGTAGACCAATGAGAAATGTTGTTTCTATGCAACTAGAACATGGACTCATCGGTTGTGAAAATATTTCTGGAAAACCATCCAACGACCACATGTTTCACAGAAGCTAACCCGGTTTTCTCTGTTTTTGTGTCAATAGTGACACTTTTTTCGCACATGTGGGTTTGTAAAGCAATTTTTACGAAACTTTTCTGTTCATTTCCAGTCAATTTTAAGCATCGTCCACTTCCTTTTTTCATTTTTAGAATGTTTGTTTCAGTCAGTTTCTTGAAGTTTCTGCAGAATGATTTTGGTTTCATTCTCGATATCTTGAGTAAAGTTTTGCAGAACGTTTCTTGCATCTTAATTAGACATGTTTAGGGAAAATTTATAAATTGCCTGTCCTTATTTGGTGTGTTTAAATGAACTGTTTTTGATTGTGCGTAATCGTCTAAACGTGTTCGTCGAAAGCATGGAATTTTAATGAGGTGTGTATTGTTGTTGAAGAGTTTTTGTATTTAAAAAGTTTTATTCCATTTTTTGACCTGAGCTATATTAACAGAAAGCACTGTGCTATAAGAATCAACAACCATATTTCAAATTATTAACATTTTTCTTGTGAAGGAGGAATTTGTCCCTGTTACAGGAGAAATGGACATTTGCCGGACTAATCTACTGGCTAAAACGGCCGTGTTGGGCCAAGAGCTTAGGAAATTACGAACCGAAAACAGGCCAAATAAATTAATACAAACAAGCAAAACTATTTTATAATTTTGTTTAACCCTATGTTCAATTTGAGCTTTGTGTAATGAATATAAAATATAGAAGTGTTGTAAATTCATTTAAACTACTCTAATCGTAAGTATTCTGCATCTAAATTATATGAATGCTAATTATCTTCATGTTTTCATATTAAACGCATACTGTGTAATTGAAATGTTATATTCTCTATAGTTTTCACATTTACAGAATGTA
This sequence comes from Hofstenia miamia, assembly GCA_900660155.1. Lineage (NCBI taxonomy): Eukaryota > Metazoa > Xenacoelomorpha > Acoela > Hofsteniidae > Hofstenia > Hofstenia miamia. Next base: position 574,884 of record CABFPE010000358.1, read on the forward strand.
GTTAATTAAAGATTAGCAGTTATCAAAGTTAATTAATTTCAGTATTAACTTTCGCCTACTTATTACCGATGATAATTATGAAATGCCTTTGATTTTTAATAACGAAGCTAAATGTGGCCCATTTTTACTTGTATGTTCTAATGTGTATAATTAATGTATTGAATGCCGTATTTAATAATATTTGCAAAGCTTGAATGCAAATAATAGCCAAGTTTTGAAAATGACCTTTCTGTAGTAAATAGAATTTTACTTCAGGGGCATAAGAATGGATGGTTGGATTGTGGTTCAGGAAATGGTTATTATTCAAAGCTTTTTGTTTTTGCAGGTTACTTATTCCAAAAACAATTCACCACTCCTACCTCAATAGTATTTTCGCATTCAAAGGTCAATACGACTTTGAGCTTTTTAGAAAATGGCAGACAATTATTTGCATTTAAACTCAAATCTAGTTCACGTGACCATTTCTTTTTTACTTAATAATATTTTTAGGCAGTGCACGCTTTTCTTCTAAATTATCAGAGAAGTGATATTACAAAAGCAGTTTTAAATGGAAACAGCACAGCAAAATGGACAGTAAGTCCGCCATCAAGACAAGCACTAATAGAAGAATTAAAATCGAATCATCACGATCAGTTAATAACAATAAATTGGAATATTAAGAGGTTTACTATTTACTTTTTTACTTTGTCTATTTTAGGAGAATGATTTTTACTTACAGGATTTGTGTATTTAATTTTATTCCAATAACATTTTTTGAAAAATATAAAATAACTGTTATTTTAAACCACAATTTTTTCGATATTTTGCAACTATTACAATCTTTTGATTAAAGGAAAAAATATATATCATTATAATATAGCTAACAATACCTATAATATTCAGTTCATAAGTGTGCAATAAGTCAGTGTGGGAAGTGCTGTCAACCCTTCCCGGCCAAGCCCACGAATCGGGGCAAATATTTGATGGGTCGGGATGCGGGCATCTTCTTAAGAGTCGGGTTGGCTTGCGGTCATTTATAATCTTTGCGATTCATGAGCTCTAACAGATTAAAGGAACAATTTAAAAAATCAAACATTCGAATCTTTGAATTAATATTCTATTTTCTTAATTTTCGCTTTGCATTTCATTGATACATTTATGTTAAAACATTTTAGCGTGTTCTACTAGCAATCTTTGTTTGATCAGGTTGCGGGCGGGTGGTAGACGGGTTGGGTAACTGGTCATTGTTAGATTGCCTGGGTTGAATGGAGTGCCAAAGAAAGTAACACATTTCTTATCCTACTATAAACGTAAATACTTCAGCAAAACAAAACATATTTGAGAATTTTTGTTGTAAAATATTTGTTTATTCTTGCTTAGAACAATACGTTCGTCAATGGTTTCTGAGACAGTGAGTGGGAAAGCAGAACGTCATTGGGAAGTTCATTCGAGATATCGTCTGCTGGTTGCAGAAATGTTAACCAATCATTCAAGGTTTAAGAATAAGGGAATGTAAGTCACCCGTTACATTACGATAATTATTATTCTAATTTAGACAAATTGAATCATTCATTCCAAGATTTTTCCATTCACCTGCCATGTCGCCCTCTTTGCTACCACTTGTTTTAACAAACAAAGGTAAGGAAAATACCATTCTTCTATATTCAAATTTTCATGAAAAAAGAGATATTCATTCTCAAGTGTCGGGCTATTCACATCAAGATATATTTGATCAAAAATCTCAAACATAGCTTAGATTTGGGACTCTTTATCAAATCAAGGGCAAAGTTCAAATTCCATGTCCACCTAAGGGCATGAGAAAGTTTGCAATATTATTTCAGATCTATTTCTTCTTTCTAAGTTTACATTTTTTAGCATATTTAATGTCAAAAAATCGTCGTACGGAAGAAATTTTCATAAATTTTATTAAAATATTACTTTTACAGGTATTGGTTGGTGCAATGTAACGGCCTCATTTCGAAACACTGACGTGGGATCCGAGTGGTGGGAATTTACTGAAATCCAGCCTGCAGGCGAAAATCGCAAGCCACAGGAACAGTTTTACATTTACGCTTATATCTTTAGTGATAAAGTAATCCCTTCGGAATTGGGATTCATAGCTGGGAAGGGGTAAGTCTCAATAATTGTTAGTACAAAAAAATTCGTAAATTAAAACAGAATGTATTTAAATTTTTATCGAGACATTGCATTTCTTTTGTATTAACAGAAATAAAATCATATAAATTTATTGATGTACAGTTGGGTTCAAAAGAAATGGAACTCATAAAAATGGATTGTTCTGACAACTTAAAATTAGACAAAAGACATATCATGCGAAAGGCAATTGAATCATACTAGTTGATTGTGAAGGACCTACCAAACTAAATTGAATCCATCAAAAAATTTTTAAGTCCAAGCTGATTTTCTGCTACGATTCGATGATATAATGCTTTAGCTGTTGCAAATTTCGGGGTTTTTTCTTTTCCACGTCGTCTTTAAGGATCTAGCAAATATTCTCAATGGGGAAATATCAGGAGAATACGCAGGCCTCTGAATATTTTCATTTGTTAGAAAAAGTGTTTTGAGCAATTGCTCCATCTAGCTGCAGGATAAAGCCTTGTCGATGGAGGTTGACCGAATGTCTTAAAAAGTCTTCTATGATGTTTGTTAAGGGTGTCGTATTTGCATATTTTCAGGCAAAAGACATGATAACTACAGATCCCTAACTGAGGATTCTGGGGTAAACAATCGAGCCTCGTGGACGCATATTGTTTTGTACAACCACTGTAAATTCCGATTCTGATTAAACTGAAGAGTAGACTACTCCGTAATAAAAACTTCGTCGAAGAATCTCGGTAATAACCATGTCTGGTAAAAGCAAATACTATCTTTCTTCTCTTCCGAGTAAGCATTATACATCCCTGCTTTTTAAGGCTCTTTACATTGTACATTTGGACGAGGGAACCAGATGTTTCTCCCGGAACTTGTGACTCATGTGAGAAATTGACATTAGAAGGTTAAATACGGTTATTTGAACAAGGCTCTCTTTAGAATTCCAGTTTGCAATTAGCGGCTTACCACTTAAAGTGTGCAGAATGAAGTAACAGAAAAAGAATGTTCTCGCTAGCGCAAAACAAAACGTTTTAGTTTGAAATAGTCTAGTTCCATATTTGAGCCAAACATTGATTAAATTAGCATACCAAATTTTAAAATAGACATTTCCTTTATATACAAACGATGAATTTATCCTTTTCTTCTTCCCCCAACACATTTATTAATATTTGTATTTTAGTATCGTTGGTATGTATCTTTCATTTGTATTGGTGATCGGGCAATTTGTTCGGATGAATTTCAGAGGACAAGCTTTCCGAATAATGTTTGATGAACTGCCAAATGTTGACAGGATTCTTAAGCTCATTCAGAATATCTTTTTGGTTCGAGAAAGTCGAGATTTTGATTTAGAAGAAGACTTATTTGATAAACTTGTTCTCATTATGCGTTCACCTGAACTATTGATGAAATGGACCAAACCCAAAGTTTAGGAGATTTGCCTTTTGTAATTTTATTTAATAATTTTGTACGTCTTAAAATGATTTTTAATTTTTGAATTTTATATCGTTTTTGTAAGAAACCTATGTAAATACAATTCTAGTCATTACAGAGATCAGATGCCGCAAGTGTTTTTAATTGGGTTTAGCAGTTGCCCTAATGTTGTTTACATTTTAATAATAATTTCCTTTGAGTATTTGGTGTAGCCCCTATAGGAAATTTGAGGCCCCTCTGACAAGATTGTTCCTTTGTTTTTTTTCAGATGATGGCATATTTATGTTAATATTCTTATTTATGATTGGTCAGGTAATAAAGGAGAAGATGTTTTTATGTCAAAACAGATTAATACGCTGTACTACAAAACGTCCCAATAATATACATAATTTTTTTCAAAAGGACCTATATGTAACTTTGAAATATCCCGCCTCAACATGTTGACCTATATTTTAAGCTTCAACGACAGTATTTTATTTACTCCTTGTTAAATTGTATATAATAAAAATCGTTGAGAGAATTTTCATAAAATCCTTGCGATCAGTTTGAGCACCAAAAAAAGACTATATTCATGAATTAAACTTACCACTATTTAAAATTTAGAAAATTATAATTACTACTGTAAAATCTAGTAAATTTAGAGAGAATAATTTGTAAATAAACTGACAATGGCTTTGTAAGTTGAAATATATCTGCATGTTCTCATTAAGGCTAATTGAATGGTGTAGGTGAGGAATATCTTTTATATTTCTTTATTAAAATCGGTTGGCCTACAGAACCACATATAATATTGGAATCTAAATTTTTTTAGTGTGTGTGTGTTAAATTTGTTTCTCTAATATATATGTGAAATAAATAAATCCAGAATCTTCGGGATTGTTTTTTTCTCTTGCATGATCCTAATTCTAGGCTTTATTTCAATGCTATCCATTTTTTGTGTCTTTATACACAGTTTATCCTTCAATTCTATTTCGTGAATACTACCAAATAATTGCTTTTTTGGATAAAAAATGTTTTAAAAAGGACCATTTGTTCATGACTTGGCAAAATATATTTTAGAAGTTCTTAAAATTTACAACATGTTACTCTGCTTTTGATTTGCATAATTTGATTTAATATCTTTAAATTTGAGGATATTAATTAGAGTATTCTTTTTAGTAAGCGTGTACTATGGATGTTACGCTCTAGTTGTAATGCCACATAATTTCTATATTATTAATTATGTTCTGATATTATGGTTAGATATATTTATATTTAAAAGGTGCCGCAATACTTAAATACAATTCGATTTCCTTTAATATAAAGTCATCAGCACGTAATTACTTCCTGAAAATTCCTAAAACATTTTATTAATGATATAATTTGTGGATTTTAGCTTAGAGGTGCAAAGACCTCGACGATGCAAAAAATTTAACATTCAGTAACAGAGGGTGCCCCTAATTACCGCAATTTTGAGAACAAAAAGTTCAACCAATTTGAAAAAAAATTTTGCACATTTATTTTTTGGGAAAAACCACCACATCAAGTTTTTCAAATGCAACTTTTCAGACATGCCCTTTACTTTCGCTTGAATTGAATATATATATATATATATACGAACGGTTGGAAT
>CABFPE010000358.1:581014-598769 GCA_900660155.1 Hofstenia miamia
TCATTGGGTATTTAATTCTAAGGACAGAATTGAATATAGTTGCATATTTAAATTAAAAATTTTTCCAATTGCTATCCAATTCCAATTATATGACCTACTATATTTTAACAAGCTTTTAAATGGATTATACAAAGTAAATCCCTATGATTATGTGTGCTTAACTAATTCAAGAGAATCAAGAAAAAATTCAAGAAACTTATTTACCATACGTAAATGTAAAAAGATTAGTTCACATAATAATTTTTGGGATCGAGTAATCTACATGGCCAATTACATAATAATCAATACTTCTGTTGATATTTTCGATAAACCTTATGCATTTAAAAACCAACTTATCAGATTCATGGAATTTCATGTTAAGGAGTATTTCACCACTGATAATGTTTGCTCCTGGTTTTTATCTTGTTTCTGCAATAATTGCAGAATAATAAGAACTTTTTATAAATAACTTATTTTTGTTAAATTTATAGATCGTTATATTAATAGCGAATAGAAGACATTTAGTAGTAGTAGTAGTATATATATATATACATAGGGTGTGTAAAAAAATACTTATTCAAATATCAAAATTTCCACTCAAATTCTACTAGATAATCGTAAAAATTTATTCATGCCAATTTTTACCTAAATTAATTGTGATTTACCTATCGCAGACTCCATTTTGCAAAATATACACTTTTCAGCCTATTTTAGTGTTTACTTAACATAGCATGTGTTTTGAACCAAAAAATTATTAATTTGCGTTTAAACATAATATTTATTAGAATATGACTTTTTCTAATGTTTAGTATATCTTTTATATATATATATATATATATATATATAATCAGCACAATGAAACACTACTTTAAACAACCTAACATACCAAAGAAAAAAGTCTCTAAATAACAATCTCAATCAATTGGCAAAAAATTCAAATTTATATATATGAAAGTTCGATAAAGGAATGGTACTATCATAATTGGTAAAGAAACATATATTTCAAAAATGAATGAAATTCCATAATCTAAAAGATTATTTCAAATTTAAAGAAACCATTCCGGAATCACGTCTTGGAATAAATTTCTTTACCCACAATGAAAATAATTTCAATGAAAGTTATTAAAAATGAAAAGCAAAGGTGATCTATGATGATATTAAAATTGTTGGTAATCAACCATCAAAAAAGTATGGTCTTACAAAAGTTCACAAAAATAGAAATGATCCACCTCTTCGACTAATTTTATCCATGGTAAATTTTGTCACGTATAATCTTAACAACAATCTTTTGAAAAAATGCATACCTGAAAACTATATCTTGCAAGATTCAGTTGAATTCATTAATGACTTAAGTAAAGTTTTGAAGCACAATCGAAATAGTAATAAGTTGTTAGTAAGCTTTGATGTCCAGAGCATTTTTACAAACGTTCCCGTAAGGAAAACTATTGACAATTTGTTGTCATTAATGATATTGAAATAAGCAAAGAAAATTTAAAAGAACTAATTGAAATTGCTTGTTTTAAGTAAGTAAGTAAGTAAGTAAGTAAGTAAGGATTTTATTCATACTTAACAATGATACAATACATGGTTTTTTTCCATAAATTGATAGCAATTAAATTTATGCAAGACAAAATTTTGATACTATAGATATAGAAGATAAGTACTATACATAATTTACTACTCAGATGCTCCTTGTTGCCTCCTTCATGTATCATAAAATAATCCTTGGTTTTCCAGAAGTTGACTGTGTATTCCTCGTTAATGAACACCGCCATCTTTCATTACGATGATCTCATCTGCAGAAACAATTGTACTTAAATGATGTGTGGTGATAATGGTAGCTTTTGTATAGTAAACTTTCAAGGGGATTTTGAATTTCATATTCTGTTTTAGGATCTAACATTGTTAGAAATTATCTTTATTTCAGAATGAAACACATCAAACTGACTAAATTTATAAACTATAAGAAATTCATTTCACTTGAAGAGTTATTTGCGGCATTTCACGGACGTGATAGCTCTGGTGTTGTCTTCCTTTCGTGTCGGTGTTTTTGGTAAGGGTTGGAGACTTGGAAAGTAGATAATGCAAATAGGAAGCGGAGAAAATTTCTAGATTGATGATTGTTTCATCGAATACATAATTTGAGCCTCCTTTAAAGTGTTCTTGCAATAACCACTCTCTGCTTTCCTTCAGCAGTTAAATTTAATCCGCTTTCACCCACAATTGTCTCATAACCATTGAAAAAGTTTCTAATGGTTTTATGTAGTTCTGCTGCAATAGCAACATTGACAACGTCCTTTTTTGTTGCAGTTTCGAAACCATAACTGATGTTATATAAGGTAGAGTTATCTAATCTTGTGGTACCACACCTATGTGTTTACTTAGAGATTAGTGCTTTACGTCTGATATATCCTAATCATCAATGATGATTCCCCTGAATCAGTGTTGTAAAAACTAAAGAGAAGCTTAATTATTGTAGATTTTCCAACACCCTTCGGCTCACAATCACGAGAGTTCCACCAGGTTGGATTTCAAAAGATAGATTTTGAAGAAAATTATTACTACCATCATAACTGAAACTGACGTTTTCAAGTTTTATGTGACCCTTAGGAATCTGTAGGTTGCGATAATTTTCCTTGTGATCAACATTAGGGACTTCAGCCGTAAGAGATAACATCGGTACTAAAAGTACAGCAACTCTTCTTAACAAACGAAAACTTAAACAAACAATAACATGAAGCTGAAGCATGGGTCTTCTCACTGGCCACAGATAATGAGCCAGAAATTTAAGGTTACCATCCAACAGTTCGTTCAAAGAATTCTTGCAGATAAAGGTGTGTATTCAGATCTTTCAAGCAGAGATAAATATATTAGTCCAATTATCATAGTGAAAGATTCAAAGGCAAACTTTGCAATCCAAGGATAAAATTTATATTCAGTAACCTGGAATTCAGCGCTATAGAATACAACCAGGCAATCTTTATCACTAGATCATCGTAGTTTTGTTCATCTTTAATGATTAAGGTATCTAGAGGAGAAAGGGATGAATTGGTTCCTCCTTATTTCCAACATGATTTTTTCTATAGAAAAGTGAGTCGACAAATGTAATCGACGTGGAATAAGATCGTTCAGAGGATGATCTGGGACTAATGTTTTTTCCAATAATGAAATAGCTCTATGGTATCTCCTATTCTTTATAATGATCTTCTCATACACATAGGCTGAACCAGATATGATGCGTTCAGCTCCGTTACAAATTAACTGAATTTCATTATTTAGGTATTCTGGCAGTACAAAAAACGCAGCAGAACAGTAATCCAAGATGCTACAAATGGTTGCCTGGAAAATAATATTGAGTTCTCTAGCTTCAACAAATTTACTTAATATGCGTAGTGCATAGAATCGCTGAGCTGTTTTCCTTACAACATAGTCGATATGATAGTTCCATTTCAGATTGAGACAAACACAAACCACATATTTTAATGTTATATACAATTTCATGACCATCTGGAAGAACCGTGTTCATACTCAAGAAAATCAACATTTGTTTAGACTTAGCGACATTAAATTATTATATTATTTATATTGGCCCACATCAGGATTTTTTTAAATTCGGTTTCAAAACACGATGTATAAATTAGCGTAATAATGGAAATATCATCAGCATGTTTGAAAATTGACCTACAAGTAATGCTGGGTTTCAGATCACTTAAAATTAAATAAAAAAGGAGTCCTAAAAGCGATTCTTGGTGCACACCACATTTCATCGGATAATAGTTACTGTAGTAATCGCAAAATCTAATTTGAAAATATCTGTTTTTATGATAATCTTGAATGACTTTAACAAAGCTTTTTAATTAATAAATCATGACTTATGTAATCAAAAGCTTTAGAAAGCATCAAAAGCTTAACAACTCATTATTTTTTAATAACAAACTAGAAAAGCACTCGGAGAGCGCAGACCTCCGCCACGCAGCTTGCGTCCCCCGGATCAGCACCAAAATTTAATGGATTCCTCCTTGGGCGGAGACGCACCTCTGGTGAAAATTTGAGGTCAATGTATCCATTACTTTTTTCGTAAAATTGCTAACAGACAAACAGACAAACAAACAAACCAACGCTACCAAAAGCATAACCTCCTTGGCGGAGGTAATTATATCAAAAAATAGAAGGTATGTCGATGAATTCGCCTTTTGGGCCAAATTTGCAATGAACATCGTCGAGAAAAAATTCAAAGCAAACCATTATTTTATTGATGACATCTTTGCAATATTTCATGATAAAAAAAGTTAATTTCTTAACCATTTACATTTAGAAATTAGTGAAATTAAATTTACGTTTTCTTGGACACTGAAACTGAAAATAAAGATATGCTTTTTAAATAACGATTTCATTTTAAGAAAATAAATCCAGGACTATGCATCCCTTCTACATAATATTACGATAAGAAACACAAAGGTAACAACATAAAAGGCCATTTGCGGCAGAATTAGAAAACTATCATCTAATTGTAAACTGATAACGTGTGCATTCGATCAGGTTTTTGAAATATTTTCTCATAAATTAATTAAGGCCATTGATTCAGTGTCTCCTACATTCCTCGAAATCAACCTACAATTTAAAGAAATTTATTGGAAATTACCATATATTCAACACAAAGCTACTTCATTGGGAATAAATTGATAGATTATTAATAAGAAACTTAAAAAATATTTCAATCGTGTAAAACAGAATATATATATATATATATATATATATATATACATATACATATTTATATATATATTCAAGAATAAAAATCAAAATTCTNAAAATTTCATAGTTTAAATGAACTTAAACAGTTTAAATGCCAGTTAAGTGGTAAACACTGCTTATATCATAGTAGCCTTTCCGTAAATATATGTTATTTGTTATTGCAGTAAAATTTTTGGCTTGCCTTGCATTGCGTAAAATATCAATATACAAAAATAACAAATGTACGTTTTTTATTTTTTAACAAAAGATTGTAAATAAACGCTTCTTTTAAAACTACACGTTTCTAGACAGTGAAAGAACATTAAGTTCTTAGAGAAGCATGCATTCAGTTGAAAAAATAGAACACAATTTTATGATTTAATATTTAGTGGAGCGGATTTGCAATTTCGAAATCAATACAATTTATCGCGGGAAAATACAACAAGGGTAACTTTCAAAAGTACAATTCCCTGTAATTATTATATATAATTATAATAGACAGCCTTGTTAAATGAAAAGCTATTTATTTTAAAATAGCTCGTTTTTTGCAATTTTGCTGAATGGTTTCCCAAAAATATAAGATATTTTTAGTAATTATGCCGGTAATAAAGTGGTTCAATTAGCCGGTCAACATTTCTAATCAGCAACCGGTGGATATCGGTACCGATTACCGTTTATCGGTAACCCGCACGGTTTGACAAGTGAACGGTTTAGCACAGTCCATAATTTGCAATGCTTAGTATAGTTATTTGTAATTTTCTGGAAACTTGAGTCAGTGTCTGAAGCAATTTTGGTATATTCAACAAAGGTTCGTGCGATGCAAGTTAAGGGTTAATAGCTCCCGTAAAATTAAATAGCTTACGAAAGCTCGATCCATCTTGAAGTACTGTCTTCCACATCAAATATCACAATAAATATGTCGAACAATGAAAGTCTTTATATTCATAACTTTCCCAGATAATTACAATATCCGTACTCAAAAGCTTAGATTTAATAATCCATAAGGGATGTGCTTTTGAGATAGTTCTGCTTTTGTGTCACGTAGGTAAATTATAAAATAAGAGAACTAATTCATGTAAAATAAAATATTTCCTTTTTCAATCGTAACAGATCAAAAGAACATTTCTTTTTATAAATTCAAATATGCTTTGCAATTTTCTCAAATTATTTCCAATATGCTAGTTTTATTTGAGGATATACGTGTATCGGTGTATAATACAATTACTCCTAAATATTACATATTTTTTATTCCAGAAACTCTTATGATAATAACAATTTAGCAGTTAGCTCTTCTTAGTAAATTTAGCTATGTCCATTTCATTGTTTAATATGGTTTAAATAACAATTTTACAAATGATTAGTGTATTACTATTAAATTATTATTCTGTTATACAACAATGACCATACCAGGCATTATTGAGCGGGAATATATATATATATATATATATATATATATATATATATATATATTCAAGAATAAAAATCAAAATTCTAAAGAACTTGTTGAATCAATTGTCTATAAATATAAATGCGACAATCGCAATAACTTGTACATTGGTGAAACACTTCGACATTTCGGAAAGAGAATAAAAGAATATCTTAGCGGAAATTTAAATACAAAAATCTACCAAAATACTCACGAACGTAAAAAAAATAACTGTAATATCGTAATAAGTACAAAGAACACTAAAATAGCAGAAAAATCATGTTAAAAAAACAAGACCATTAATTATATATAATATAATAAATAAATATGTATATATACATATATTCTTGTATTATGCATGTATGCGTACTAAAGGAACAAGTTACTTAGTTTATTGCAACCTTATTCATTTAGTTATGTAAATGATCTAAATGGGAATTTTTTCTTCGCTATTGTAACTATTGAGATGGCTTCAAATTAATAAACATCATTTAGTAATGGATAATAGTTTGAACTAATCTACTGAATGAGTGTCCATAAATGAAAATGGAAGTTTAATTAAGATAATAAAATGAGAGAGGAGGTTTTATTAAAATGAATATGGAACTTAAGATACTTCCCTTTTTTGGTGTAATTTTATTTCAACTGCACAAGCTAACCCTTACATTGCATAAAAAGGAAAATTTCAAAATCTCAAGTAAAACTTAAAAAGCGAATCAATAACGCATTATTTAATTGTGTCTGTTACCATAAACGTAGAGTTAATTTTTTTTATGACCAATAAACAAAGCTGATTAGGACTTTAAATAAATGGCAACTAATTTTGATCATCTAGATTACAAAATATGCTTTCTAATATCATTTGGTAATGATGATTTCTTGTTGTTCAATGGTGTGGTTGAAAACTTTGGTATAGTAATCTTGAGATTGAACATTCAAGAAGTGAAAGTTCAGAGAACTTCGAGGTTGAATTCAAATGAGATTATTAAATAGACAAATCCATAGAACAAAGATGTCCGTGATGTGAAGCCTATTATGAAATTTAAAAGAACTTAATTGTGAAAATCTTCATGAAATGCACGAATATTTCAACAACTTTTGCAGTAATAGTTTTGACTCAAATATATTCAAATGAAAAATTCTTCATATTAATATAAATATTATCTTTAATGTTTGTTTGGTAATCAATTTGGAAGGCTTAAAAAGTTGCTAATTTTTTTTCTTCGTTTAATTATAATCGTAGGAAAGAAATATGAAAATTCATAAAGCGTTTCAAGCGTAAGAGGTTCCTGACACGACTGACTGGTTATAAAGTTTTCCTGATAATGAAAACGATATTAATGGAAATTAATGTGCATAGATTCAAGATTCCACAATTTAACAACGATTTGAAAATTAATTTATGTTTCTTTCATGAACCTCTTTAAAATTTATCAGCTCATGTTTGCGAAATTCATACAGTAGTTTACAGTTTAAGAGAGCATGCTTCAAGGAAGAGAAATTAATTTATTTATTGGGAATATATTTATGATTATCAATTGGGAAAGAATCATTGTGAATATATTTTCTAGAAAAATTTTGTTAAAATACAAGTTATAAGTATGAACACTATCCGTGATCGTTTGGCTAAAAATTTTATATACCTATCAAGAAATCTCAAATATCAATTTATTCACTTTGCACGCTAAGACTACAAAACAATCAGGTAGTATTATGACGTGGGGTGTGCTTTACACCACAGCAGAGCAGGTTTGATATTTTTGGAAAAAGGCACAGTGTACATAGCAATAACAGAGAAAACGAAGTTGCATTTCAGTCATCAACTTTTGTGTACAGTTTTCTAGCAAGATAATTCCTTATGTTATGCCAAAGCCTTCTATGAAATGTCTTGCTTATAATAGAGTTGAGGTGCTGAATTGGCCTCCACACAATCCGGATCTTAGCCCAATTGAAAGTTTATGAGAAATAGAGCATTCATTGAACAGAAGCCGTTGCATTTCTATTTTGCCTTGAGCTTGGTGCTATGAGACGACTGATGAAGCATGTGCGAATTTGATTGAGAGTATACGCAGTCGGATCAACGCTGTGTTACTCCACAAATTATTAGTTACCGTATGTATGCATTGTATTGGACTGCATACTTGTGAATAATGCTTAGTACATTCTCTTGCTTATTGTGCAATTTTCACCTTGGCGTGGGCTATGTCTCAAAGTATCGATTTCTCTACGGTTAATTTTCATGAGATTACAAGTAAAATTTCATTGATTGCACATGAATAGCAACAGGTTTTAGCATTGGCTTTGACAAATGATTGCAGAAAGATAGAATTGGGCCTTTTATGTTGTGTTTTTAACTCAATATGCAAAGAATCGTTAATTTTTATTCTTGGTTCTTTATATATATATATAAGTATATATATATATATATATAAGAGCTAATTCTTTTGTTTTATGAATAAATTAAACGCCCTCAAAATCTGTTAGATTGAAATACACAATCTTAACATTCTTTAGAAATGCATTGAAGAACTTCATCTTAGCTAAACTCTTGTTATAAACCATTAAAGATGTTATTTAATTGAAATTTCGAGGATTGAATTATAGCCATTTTTGAATTGGGAAATCTTAAATCATTATGCACTTGGTTTGTTGAAGCATTTGAAAAAGCACAAATAGAACAATCTCATGGATGGAAAGAGAAAGAGGTCAGTGAATTTCAATGTCTATCTAACTATCTTTCTATATATATATATATATATATATATATATATATATATATATATGTTCAAGAAACCTTAACCGGTTCAATTTGTGGGGTTGTTGCCGTGAGACATAGTTTTTAGCAACTTGGTGCTCAAAAATTCTCATATTTTTCAAGTATTTTGCGGATGTCTGAAGCGGTGTATGTATCCAGAAAAACCAAATATGTTCCGAAAGTGATTTTCTAATACCTTGCAGCAGGAAGAGAGGTGCAAGAATATTGTAATGATTCAATTCTTTTTTGACATTTTTCTATTAATTTTTGTAAGTAGCTGAAGAAAGGCTACTCAAACGAGATAGATATTAAAATTAATAGTTATTAAAAATTACTATTTGTTGTCTTCTTGTCAACAAATTACTTTGATGAAAAGCAAATTTGAAAAGAAATAAATTTATTAAGATGATATTGTGCAAAATTTATCAAACAAAAACTGTAGCTTTCTTCGCGTCCGGGTTTGTTTGAATCCTGCTCAATTTGGCAGAAGTGAGGTTCGGGTATAATAACTCTCAAATTTCGGAACTCTGGCGTTGACTTTTCCTTTGATTTTGGCAGTCTGTCTTTGGTTTTTTGTCTTCACATCGTCCCTCATTCTTATATGTAAGTAAAGTGCACACATAAGCCCTTTGAAATTTCTTAGTTTGATAAATTGATTCTAGGCGGAGGCAGAGGTAGAGTTGAAAACAAGTCGCTTCATAATGACTAGAGATTCAAACTGACCTGATCATTTATGACTAATGATCTGATGTGATGCAAATGCCCTTCCCCCGATCTGACTTTAATATAATGGCTAACTACGAGAGGTGTATAAATGAACAAAACTTTAACGAGAATTGAAGCAAACATTGAAAGTCGATGAATAAATGAAACAGACGTATAACTCAAAACTAACGAATAAAATTTCTTTTCATAACCCTCATGCAGGTGCAGCCTTAGGGGAGGCACTCAGGGGCCAGTACCCCCACCCCTTCATTTGTTGAGGTTTTTTTAAATTTTTTCAAAAAAAAAGTTTCTTCAATGCATTTCAAATATTTATGATGTTGCTTTTCACAAGAAGTTTCATTTGAATATTTTACAATATAGTGTTCTCTTGGATTTATTTTTTGTTGAAATTACTATTTTAAATTTTCTCGAAACATAATTAGAAGGTGCCCCTGTATTTTATCGCAAAGCCGTGATTGCCCTCAAGACACGTCGATGTCACGACTTCCTCATCAAGCAGCGATCGCTGTGTTGTTACAGTGTGTATGTATTTCAATGTTTAATATTGTTTTTATTATACAGAGGCCCGTAGCCAGTATATCAGCTACGGGATGTCGACGCGCATTCAGGGGGTTGATGGGAATTTCGACTTTCTTTAAAATTTAAGCTAAAATTTTACCAAGACTTTTGGCGGGTGAGGTCATCTAGTAATGATCAAGTAAGTGACCATTAGCAGGGCGAATCCTCGCGAAAACTTTTGAAAATATTGAAAAAATAGAGCCTATTGAGAGGAAAGTTACAACAGTTGAATTAACAAATTTTATTTTTAAATGTTGATTTTGTTTTTAGTCTTGTTGTCCAGAAGGGGTTCGTCCCCCTAACCCCCGTGGCTACGATCCTGATAATACATTTTACATTAAATAGATGTTTTTATTGGTGATGTTGCTGTCGTATTTGCAAATTTTTTGTAAACTGGTTTATTGGTTTGTGTCATTAGTGAAATAATTGAAATTCAGCTTAATGAGTAAGGGTAATGTACTTATGAAAAGTTTACAATTCAAATTTATCAAAAAATTGTTTTGTAATCTCAAATTCGGTTCTTTATTGGTAATGATATTTAATAATATTTTTAATCATTTACGTCTCTTTTGATTGAATGACAAAGGATGAGCTGAAATTGAAGCGTAACCATAAATAATTAAGCATTAAAACTATTCTCAAATTCCTCTCGCCTACAATTAATATAATATCTACTAATTTTTTTTACTTAATGAACACAAACAATTAATGTATAGCATTTCATCCTACTTTCAAGAGCAGAAAATATTTAAAGATTTGCTTGAATTGATTTTTATTTATCCAAGGCTTTATATCTTTTAGCGGCACATGTATTTTAGATAGAACTTTAAAACAACTCAGTCTATGTATTACTTTACAAAAACCTACGCATTTAAATATTGTCTACACTTGCATGTGTCTTTTCGCAAAAAGCATTTCTATTGAATTTCAAATTACTTAATCAAAAATGTAGCCACTATGTTTCAAAGTTTTTTCAAAATTTAGACAAATTGATATTATATACAGCTGCGTTTAAAATTGTGTGCAACAAAATATTTATTAATAAGAAGATTAAACTAAAATGTTTATAACTTTAGTTTGGGATATTTTTTTGGATGAAACTTGGGAGGAATTCTCGGTAACAGTTCTTAACTTATCAAACATAATCTTCTTGTGTATATAGCATACTTTTTTTCATGCTAAAAAAAATAGTTTTTTACAAAAATTGAGAGCTATAGCCCTTTGAAAAACAATACCATTACCATACATAAAATGCGCAGGTGTTTAGGAAATTTTTATTAAGGGGTTACGACCCCCAACAAAAATCCAGCAAGTCTCATTAAGAAAGCTCTATAACTTTTTAAGCAATAATAAAAATCCTCGACTAGTTTTTATCATTCTGAAGAATATAGAATAATGTTAGGTTTATGGTTTGGGGTAAGATTAGGGTTAGGGTTCAATTTAGCTTAAAGTTAGTGTTGTGTTTAGAGTAGCCTTGGGTTAGGATTAGGGTTAGGAATATAGGTAGAGTTAAGTTTGGAGTTAAGGTTATTGTTTGTAATATGGTTTGGGTTAGGGTTAAGGTTATAATTATTATGTTGGTAAATTAGCTTATTTTTGCAAAAATTTGATTGGGGGAGATAACGCAAAAGTACCCTTCTTTGTTTTCATGATTGAAGAAGAGCCTTATACTCATATATTTTAGACTTGTTGAAAATAGAACAGAATGAACAACTTTAAAAGGAATCTTGTTTTTATATAGGGACATTCTAAAATTCTCAGTGAGTCTATTGAGCAGATTCAATGGCATCTCAATATCAAGCAGAGCCTTGCCATTTTGCAGAAAACTAAGGAGTTCATCAGCATTCAACTATTCAAAGAAAATCTGAAGAGAATCAAGATCTGGAAAATGTGGTGGACTTCAGAGATATTTTGGAT
Source organism: Hofstenia miamia (assembly GCA_900660155.1). Classification (NCBI taxonomy): domain Eukaryota; kingdom Metazoa; phylum Xenacoelomorpha; order Acoela; family Hofsteniidae; genus Hofstenia; species Hofstenia miamia. Next base: position 593,110 of record CABFPE010000358.1, read on the forward strand.
AGCATTAATTCTGTAATTTCAGTTGACCCCTGATACGCTCCAATTTGAAAACCTCTTGTATCTTTAGAAATGGAAAGAATATTTTCAGCATGAGAGAGTTTCAGGCCTCTCAAAAACTTTCACTGTCATCTGAATATCTGAAGAATTACTATGTAGTATATTTTTATACAGTTGTTGAGAAATAAAATTGATTTTTCTTAGCACACTTTTTAATGCACATTTAACGCGCTCTTTACATATTTTTACTCAACAAAATTGCGACTTTGATTCAGACAGGTTTTATTGCTTTATGATTGAATCCTTTAAAAATGTAATAATAATTATATCTGCTCTGCTTGTTCCACTTGTTCGGTTGGATAAGGGGTACTAGAAAGCCCTTAAGCGAGGGTTCGTTGGCTTACCTACAAATGCTTGTTTCCTGCGTTTCATTGGAGAAGAATTATTACTGAAAATTAATGTTGTAATAAGCATAATCTAACAAAAAGAAATGAATGAATCTCCAAAATATGTCAAACATTACTCATGAAAGTTCTAACGAACGTGATATTGAAAAATGACATAGTTTTTTGTATATCAATTATATCACATTTACGCTGTTTGATTATCTATATCAAAGCATAAAACTTCTTCATTAACGATTTATAATAATGGAAATAGACTAAGTATTTTCTACCTTCTAATTAATGAAAGCTTTATTGAATTACCTTTGAAAAGCATCAAAGATTGATCAAATACGCGCTACTCAAGCAAATGATGCGATTTTAATTAGAAATAATTATTGAAGCAAAAGGAAAAAAATTACATATAAACTCTGGATAAATAAAAGTCGCTATCAGTAAGGCTAACAACATTTTGACATTAAAAATTTACCCGTTGTCCCAAATTATTTGAATGGACATATCATTTTACAAATACAAATATGAATTGATCTTATAGCATTATAGCATTAGGACTTCATTTTTGATGATGCCATCCAATTTTGAAGTGTGAATATTTTTGAAAAAATAGTTTAATAGTATTGTTAGCACTTGCAAATTATGAAATTTATTAGAATTCAATTTATTCTTAACTTATCAAGCATAATCTTCTTGTGTATATAGCATACTTTTTTCATGCAGACAAAAAAAATAGTTTTTTATAAAAATTGAAAACTATAGACTTTGAAATACAAAACCATTACCATACATAAAATGAGCAGATGTTTAGGAAATTTTTATTAAGGGGTTATGACCCCCAACAAAAGTTAAAAAGATTCAGCAAGTCTCATTAAGAAAGCTCTATAACTTTTTAATCAATAATCAAAATCCTCGAGCAGGCTGAATAGTATTAATGTTTATGAGTTTTTATCCATTTTTTACAGTATTTTGAGCTTATTGACTTAATGCAGGTCTTGGCCTAATTTTGGCCTATACGCGTTCAATATATTTTAGATGTGTTTTGAATTTTAAGCAAAGAGAGCGTGCTTTACCATTTTGACTTTGTTGAGTAATGAGTTTCTAGTTATGAGTTCTTAACCATTTTTAATGTGTTTACTAAATGGAAGAAAATTTTGAGAAATGATATTTGATTAACAACTTTCATGTACATTTTATGATTTAAAAATATACCTTTCTTTCCGTTTAAAGCTGAGTTCTTCACAATCACCTTTTTTACTTGCTTATCAAGAACAGATGCCTTTTGCTTCGTTTCTTTTCGGAGATGTTGTTCCGTTTTCCACATAGAATAAAGTTATTTTCATAGTTCGATAACCTTTTGCAAATAAAGTCAATATAATGAATATAGTAATTGCTTGTTCCTTTTCCAATGAGCAAGCCTTGGTCTTGTAAAATGTTAGGGATTGAACTTATTTGGAATCATTTATGAAAATGCTCAACCTCCAAATATTAATTCCCACATGGGAGGTCACAAACCCTTTTAGTAACATTATCTGGTACGATGGGGTGTTCAAAAGGTTATCGAAAGCTAATCATCCCAAATTCACAAAAATTTATATTTCTCCTGATCTAACTTGCAAAACTGCAGTGTTGAAAAACACGACATGAATTATTAGAAAATGGCGTTGTCAAATCAGAACTTAAAATAAAGAACAATCTTTTATATCATTACAATATTGCAATTTCAATTTGACTAGATAATGCAAAAGTACATAAGTATCAGACTCCTAATTAGAACTTCTCTATTATTTTATGTGTAATTTCAAAGTTTATTACTCCTTTCTAGAAGTCATTCATGATCACATTTTCCCTGATTCCTTCCATAGAGTTGCTTGTCGTTCTAATAGTAAGCATGGTAAACACGGAGTTATGTTCTGATATTGTTTCTATTTAATTTTTGGAAAATATGAAAGATCTCTATCCCACTCCTAAATTATTATTGTTGGTCAGCTCAATCTCCCTTCAATTGACTCGCAGTTTTGCTCTACAAATGATAATTACAAAGATCAAATAGTTGATATTCTCCTTTCCAACTCCCTCAACATGTAAGTTTTCCAAGTAATAAATGTAGACTTGTCCAACAGCCTAAATATGAATATTCATTTCCAATCCATTTAAATAAACATTTACCAAAATCCATTGAAATTTCCATCAAGATTTTGTGAAAATTTCCACAAAATTTCCAAGCTATTTCTTTGTTCTTAAAATATTAATTATTATCAAAAACAATGCTATTATGTTTTATTCTATAATTTTTTTAATATATGTTTAGTTTATTATCATTTGACTTATGCGATACCATAAACTTTGTTTTATATAAAATAGATTTTTCTAATACATCAATTAAATAATCATATTTAAATTAGATGTACACATACATCTATACTTTCTTTCTTTCATGTAGAAACATTGAAAAATTATCAAGTTGTTAAATAAATTCCATATTTTCAAGGGAAACTATTTCTTCAACTGTCTTGTCAATGAGTGAATGTGGCTGGGTCGTAGTAGAAAAAGAGCATTTGCAATATGGATGCTGCCCTATCTTTTTCTTTAACAATGAGCTATATGTGATGTATTCATACTTGTTTACCACTTGAGGGTGAAGATCCATGGGCAAGCCTGAATAAATCTGTGAACTTTCTGGATCTCGAATTGTCCAAAGATGTAATTGAAAACATTAAGAGAATTCATGCATCCGTTTATTGCATTGTTTACCATTGCTTTATTTCGTTTAGTATTTCTCCATCAGAAGATGTGGTATTCAAAATTTCGAAGTGACTCTACCGAAATTTCTTTAGCAGATTACAATATAATACCAAATATTTTATACTATAAAGAGGTACAATAATGTCATCATTTGATCCTTTTAGTTATCTGTAAATATATACCACGTCGCTCAATGAGTGCAAAAAAAACGATTTATTGCTATTCTTCATACTCTAAATATATTCTATACAAGCTAGCGGAAATATCAGCGACTCAGAACAAGTTAAAGATGGATGCTCTTTCTCGCAAATTTCAACATTCCCTTATGCTTGACAAGGAAGTGATATTCCCTTTCTACATTCAAATTTACTTTATATGAAGGTTTTCAGTTTTTAATATAGTTTTGAAATACTAGTGATTTACACCCCTCACAAACACTTCTCAAGCTCGATTTGACCTTCTGTATAAAACAAGCCTGTTCACATTGCTTCTGAACTCTCTAATACTGAAACTGATCTCCTATTCAAAAAAATCATCTGAATTTTTTTTCAAAATGGAGTTCATGATGAATTATAACAGTAATAAATAGCTTCTTTAATACGAAATGCTAAGACACCTCATCTGCAACATTGTTTGATATATTATTCATAAAATGACTCTGACTGACAGAAAAAAGTGGTCTAGTAATATTTAAAAACTCTATACAATAACAGGCAAAATGTCAAATTGAATTTGACAAATTTATCAATTAATGTACTAAAAAATTCCTAGATCCTAGAAAAGTACTTCAGTCTCTGTAGATTTTATCCCATCCATTTTATCACAAGAACTTACAAATGAATTTTTGCCTCACTTAAAGGTTCTCTTTGAATGTGTTTTATCAACCCATAATTTTCACAGTTTATGGAAAATTGCGTTCTTGACTCCAATCTAAAGAATAGTAATTATAATAACATTACGTGTTATCGCCCAATTTTAGAGAAAATAATTCTTGACAACGTATTTCAATGTGTAAACTGAGATGTTATGAAGATGGTTTCTGTCCACATCACTCAACGGCATCTCAATTTCATATTTATGATGCACTTCATCGNNNNATATGGATGCTGCCCTATCTTTTTCTTTAACAATGAGCTATATGTGATGTATTCATACTTGTTTACCACTTGAGGGTGAAGATCCATGGGCAAGCCTGAATAAATCTGTGAACTTTCTGGATCTCGAATTGTCCAAAGATGTAATTGAAAACATTAAGAGAATTCATGCATCCGTTTATTGCATTGTTTACCATTGCTTTATTTCGTTTAGTATTTCTCCATCAGAAGATGTGGTATTCAAAATTTCGAAGTGACTCTACCGAAATTTCTTTAGCAGATTACAATATAATACCAAATATTTTATACTATAAAGAGGTACAATAATGTCATCATTTGATCCTTTTAGTTATCTGTAAATATATACCACGTCGCTCAATGAGTGCAAAAAAAACGATTTATTGCTATTCTTCATACTCTAAATATATTCTATACAAGCTAGCGGAAATATCAGCGACTCAGAACAAGTTAAAGATGGATGCTCTTTCTCGCAAATTTCAACATTCCCTTATGCTTGACAAGGAAGTGATATTCCCTTTCTACATTCAAATTTACTTTATATGAAGGTTTTCAGTTTTTAATATAGTTTTGAAATACTAGTGATTTACACCCCTCACAAACACTTCTCAAGCTCGATTTGACCTTCTGTATAAAACAAGCCTGTTCACATTGCTTCTGAACTCTCTAATACTGAAACTGATCTCCTATTCAAAAAAATCATCTGAATTTTTTTTCAAAATGGAGTTCATGATGAATTATAACAGTAATAAATAGCTTCTTTAATACGAAATGCTAAGACACCTCATCTGCAACATTGTTTGATATATTATTCATAAAATGACTCTGACTGACAGAAAAAAGTGGTCTAGTAATATTTAAAAACTCTATACAATAACAGGCAAAATGTCAAATTGAATTTGACAAATTTATCAATTAATGTACTAAAAAATTCCTAGATCCTAGAAAAGTACTTCAGTCTCTGTAGATTTTATCCCATCCATTTTATCACAAGAACTTACAAATGAATTTTTGCCTCACTTAAAGGTTCTCTTTGAATGTGTTTTATCAACCCATAATTTTCACAGTTTATGGAAAATTGCGTTCTTGACTCCAATCTAAAGAATAGTAATTATAATAACATTACGTGTTATCGCCCAATTTTAGAGAAAATAATTCTTGACAACGTATTTCAATGTGTAAACTGAGATGTTATGAAGATGGTTTCTGTCCACATCACTCAACGGCATCTCAATTTCATATTTATGATGCACTTCATCGCCTTGCAGATTACAACGCATTGACTATATGTACATTCGTTGATATTGGGAAATCGTTTTACAAGCTCTTTTTCTCACATCTGCTTTGTTGACGACTATATTAATAGAAAGCAGCGAGTTAGTTAATCTTAATAATCGTTAATCCTCCC
>CABFPE010000358.1:606752-623220 GCA_900660155.1 Hofstenia miamia
GGGGAGCACTTTCCTATCGCGGGTTTTATTTGAAAATTTTAGACGGAAAAGCCACAATCGACAGTCAAAGATATTGCCAAATTATAGCTGAATTTATGCCTTATGCTGATGCTTTATATGATGATGGATGGATACTCCAACAGGACGGAGCAACCCCGCACACGTCAGCAAAGACAAAAAATTGGTTTTCTGAAAATAATATCCAGTTTTTGCAATGGCCACCAAGTTCTGCTGATCTTTCTCCAATCGAAAACGTGTGGCAGATATTGAAAAATGACGTTAAGAAAAATCCGAAAAATATATCAGATTTAAAAGAAAAAATCCAAGAAAGTCAACACATTTTGACATCTGAAATGAAGTCCAATTTAATGAAATCAGTTTCAGTTCGTTTGAATGAAGTTATTTCTACAGGAGGAAAACAAATTAGACTTTGATGCTTTTTACTTATAGTCCTTTAATGTATCTTTAAAATCTTACCTTTCTTGAGTTGTTACGTTCAGTAGTTCAAAAGTAAAATGCCTTTTTTCTAGTCTCATTTTTTATTCATATATATATTTCAAGTTCAATCGGATTTCGATTCGATTCCTTAGAATTAAAATATTCAACGTTGCTATATACTAGTTACATTTGTGACAGCTCTAATTCTCACAATAATCTTTAAAAAATATAACTTAATTCGGACGTTAAAAACTTCATTTGGGTTTAATAAATAGTAATAGATATCTTTGAATGAGCATCAACTTGATGGCAGAAATACCTACGAGTAGCAAATGTGACAGTTTTTCTGAAAAATAATACTATAATAATAAAAAGATAATAGTAATAAGAGTCAGAGCAAATCTATTGCGCAATATATACATCCGAAAATCTACAAACTAACAAATGACAAAAAAATAAAACAAACAATGAACTACAAATGTATATGTAGAATATATAATAATATAATCAATGTTTGAGTGTAGGTGCTCAATGTTGGATGTATGTTTCGAATGCATGAAGTGTATTACCGTCCCCTAATATATACTGTTATATTAGAAGAAATTGTTTCAATTTTTTTCTAAACTTTTTATAGTTTTTTTTCTATTCGCGTTTCATTATCTAAATTATTCCACAATTTAATTGATATGTGATGAAAGCCATTATAATTTTTATCTAAACTCAAAAATTTTTGCGATCGCTCATTTAATTTAATATAGTCATTAAGGAAAAGGAGAGATGTTTGTAGAGATTTGAATTTAAATAAGATAGATAGCATATGCATATGAATTTGATAGAACGGAGATAATATTTTATATTTATTACGATATACTGATGCTTCGTCATGCTTTTGTGCAAAGTTTAGAGTTTTTATACACCAATTAAATGTCTTTGATAGAAGCATACGATGTTTCGAATTTAGGTTAGTTAAAAGAAAAGAACAGTATTGAAAATGAGACAAACAGAAAGCATGTATCAGTTGTTTATGATAATTGCTTGATATTACATTGCGTAAGTGATAAAGATATCTAATGCCTGCNATTTATTACGATATACTGATGCTTCGTCATGCTTTTGTGCAAAGTTTAGAGTTTTTATACACCAATTAAATGTCTTTGATAGAAGCATACGATGTTTCGAATTTAGGTTAGTTAAAAGAAAAGAACAGTATTGAAAATGAGATAAACAGAAAGCATGTATTAGTTGTTTATGATAATTGCTTGATATCACATTGCGTAAGTGATAGAGATATCTAATGCCTGCAGTCATTTTTTGAATCTTATACAATAGAAATTTTTCAAATGTTAATTCATTGTCTATCTCCACTCCTAAATAACTGACTGATTCACTTTGCTTTATTGACTCATTATTTATCTTTAGTTCTATATCATTAATTAGATTTCTTTGTGCNGTTTAGTTTTTGATTGATGTAGCATGTTGAGCCAGAAGTTGCAAAATTGCTGCTTGAATTTCTACTTCCCTGATAATTTAAAACTTGCTCACATTACTCCTATTTTTAAGAAAAGCGATCCATCAATTGCCACTAATTATCTGCCAATCTCAAATACTTCTCCAATAAGCAATTATTTGAAAGATTATTACATAATCAAATAACTGAACATTTAAATAAGCATAATTTATTATCAAACACACAATTTGGATTTCGCAAAAATTTCTCAACAACTCATTGCACTATTAAATGCTACTGAAACTTGGAGAGCATCACTTGGTTCTAATAAATTTGTAGCTACAGCTTGTTTAGATCTTTCAAAATCCTTTGATTCGATTAATCATGGCATTCTAATTGAAAAACTATCTTACTTAGGTTTTTCTAGTAATATTAAGCAATTGATAACTACTTACATCAATCAAAGATTCCAAAGAGTTAAAGTAAATGATATTTTTTTACAATGGGGTGCCTCAAGGTACGATTCTAGATCTTCTTCTTTTTAGTATTTATGTAAATGACATACATTCTATAACTAATTGCAACTTAATCCAATACTTGCATTTTCAGCGATTCATTAATGCACCTAGCAGCGGAATCTATAGGATTGAATTGTAACAAATTGTGAAAATGCTTTAGTATGCAAAAGTTGATAGTTAATGAAGCTAGAACACTATTTTGTATTTTGCAACCGAATAAAACTTATTACGATGCTTCTGCAGTGACTTTAAATGTAAATAATATTAATGTTCCTAATGTGGACACTTTCGAGTACCTAGGATTAACTATTGATTCAAAGCTAAAATTCAACTCTCACATCAATTTAATAGTTAGAAAATTGGCTATAGGTATAAAAAGTATGACACTAGTAGTTAGGCAATTACCACCTTGTGCGATAATTCAATTCTTCCATGCTTTCATCATGAGTCACCTTAATTACGCAAACATTTAATTTACTGACCTAAGCGAAGAGTTTTATAAAAAAACTTGATATTCAATAAAGATGGGCATTAAATATCACAACGAAAAACTAATCGAAAACCAAACAGTACATTTCTAGGTCCATTTTTTTTCAAAAACAACTAGTTATATTGAATACCTTTCTGACATTCTTCAAGCTAATCAGAAACCTACCACCTTATAATACAATTAAAATATCGGGATTTACTCATAAACAGAATTCAAGATCAAAACTTTTTACATGTGTTAAGTATAAGAAAAACGTTTTAAAGAAATCCTTCCTTAATGTCACCATCCGAACCTGGAATTCGCTACCTAAAGAAATTAATAATATTGAAAAATTGAAATATTTTAAAAAGCATTTAAAATATTCCTTAAGCAAAATTATGGCTAGGATACAAATTTTATAACAATGACTATACTATAACTCGTTATTAAAATAGTACTATAGCAATTTATCCATGGCCTGCAAGATTTCTTTTGTAATTTATGTGAATTGTATACATATGTTCTTGTGAATTTAATGACGCTATTCAGATAAATTATCAGTTATATAGTTGTTAACATTTATCTGGTTACTGTGGACCACAGTATGTTAACTAAAACCTCAAGCACTTGCAAGTATTTTTGGGAACTGTCAAGGATGTGTTTTTAAATAAAAGCTATTCCTATGCTCATGTACAATATATAGTATCATGTACTTGGTCAATATATATATATATATATATATATATATATACTTAGTGTCAAATTCTTTAAGCATGAATCGAGCAAAATTCGCATAAAAGTCTATCACTTGAAGTACTACAGACCCTAGGGTAATCCTAAATCCGCTCATTCTTCCTAAAAATAAATACATGAGATAATGTCGTTAGCAACCTAAAATTTGTAAAGTATTGCAAATTTTTGCTTGAAAAGATTACAGTTTTGAATAGGAACACTTATAAAACGAATAACATTCTTCAATAGTTAGAGAGTACTTAAATAGGAAACTATTGCAAAAGCTGAAAACTCACATTTTGTGAAAAACAATTTTTCTTGAATCTTAATTTGCTTTCATTGATTTTGAGTTACGTACAGGAAAATATTTGAATTTTCTGAGGACTTGTTTTACGCATTATATAATTACTATTCACTTTTATTAAGATTAAGAAGCCCTACTACAAAACTACGCTTTTCCATTAACCGTATTTCCAATAGGAATTTTTCAAAATTTGTGGTGATGTCAAAAACGTTTTTAAAAGCCTATCACTCACGAACTAACGAAGATATTTAAAATTTAAAACCACCACAAACTAGAAAATTCTTCTCTTTCTTTCTCGACTTAATTTTGCGACATGTCTCTTTCCCGTATAGGCATGTCTTTGCACTTATGACTCGCGCACGGCGCGCCTGGACGGNATCTTAATTTGCTTTCATTGATTTTGAGTTACGTGCAGGAAAATGCATGTTCTTATTTGGATTTTCTGAGGACTTGTTTTACGCATTATATAATTACTATTCACTTTTATTAAAAGTAAGAAGCCCTTCTACAAAACTACGCTTTTCCATTAACCGTATTTCCAATAGGAATTTTTCAAAATGTGTGGTGATGTCAAAAACGTTTTTAAAAGCCTATCACTCACGAACTAACGAAGATATTTAAAATTTAAAACCACCACAAACTAGAAAATTCTTCTCTTTCTTTCTCGACTTAATTTTGCGACATGTCTCTTTCCCGTATAGGCATGTCTTTGCACTTATGACTCGCGCACGGCGCGCCTGGACGGGACTCACACAGATTGATTTCAGAAAAAATATACTTCAGGGTAGTTGTTGTTCCCATGGGCATTAGACCGCCTCATTATTTGAAAACTACAAAAATTGGATTTCTCATTGAATAAAAGTCTTATATATATGTAATTCAGGCACAACAATGTTTTAGCAGTAATCTTCATCATTGCATGAGCGCGCCCTCTGCCATAGATGTGTCAATGTAAAAGGCTTTCAGTATTTCTTACAATGTTATAAAATACATTGCGCATTTATGGTTTACCGAAAATAATTTGAATTGTAGGAATGCAAATTTTGATATATAGTACAAAATACAAACTGCCAATTTAAGATTTTCATAATTTTAACATATTTAGGGATAGAAGTTCGAAGCAAAATCTAAATATAGATAGCTTCTCTTCCCTCTTCATCCACTCAATTTCAGTGTCAACGAGTGTAAAGTGGGACGAAATTCCACAAAAAACTTTCGTGACTCTTAATTAAAAAATTTCCAATTATTGATTCGAATGGAGAATACATTCAATAAATTTGAAACTTTCACGTTACTTGACTATCGTTTTTGAGGTTGGACCATTTCATTTTTTTTATATTTGTGAAATGTAATAAATATACTCTTTGGAACTGCAAGACATCACATATTGGCGGATTCATTCTTTACCACAAATACAAATATTACTTGAATTCAAGATTGAAGCAGCTGCTTAATTACATAAAAAATCATTTTCAATTGCATTTTCTTTTATAAATAAAATATAGTTCGTTGGTTAAAGGTAAGGCTATGCTAAAGTAAGCAACAAAACCTAACGCCAAAATTTGATTTCTTTGCTGTTACATTCAAATATTTCAATTTATGAATATTTTAAATCTGCTTGAAATTTGATATACAACCCTCTATGTTTCCAAGTTTGGTTTATTTCACTAACCTTAACTTGACAGTATTCCAAGAAATCAATTGATTTTCTATNATTCTTTATCACAAATACAAATATTACTTGAATCCATATTGAAACAGCTGCTTAATTGCAATTGCATTTTCTTATATAAATAAAATATAGTTCGTTGGTTAAAGGTAAGGCCATGCTAAAGTAAGCAACAAAACCTAACGCCAAAATTTGATTTCTTTGCTGTTACATTCAAATATTTCAATTTATGAATATTTTAAATCTGCTTGAAATTTGATATACAACCCTCTATGTTTCCAAGTTTGGTTTATTTCACTAACCTTAACTTGACAGTATTCCAAGAAATCAATTGATTTTCTATCTAATGGAATTAATGCAATACTACATTATTCTATAAATTTAATGTTTCAAACAAAATTATTTGGGCTGCAGAAGAAAAACTACTAAAAAATACGCATTAAATTTTTCAATTTTGAATATTTACAAAGAACAGTAAAAAATTTAGTCACCATATCCTAATATAATAAACTGAAGTGGAATAGAGGTCTATGTTTCTATTTTTGTAAATTACTCTAAGTGTTTGCTGATAAAACATCACACGCATAGGTAATATTACACAAAGAAACGTGCTAAAATTTCCATAAATTTAATAAGTTTTTCTGTCAATTCACATCTGTCATTCCAATTTTAGCGATATTAATTATTACATTGCCATCAGTCAATGTGACATTTGATATGATTATGATAATATGACGAGGAAGACTATTGCTGATCATAATTGTAGAGATGTTCGAACTTAACTAGTACCGAAAAAATTCTATCCAACCTGAACCAGATTTTTTGGGAATTTTGTTGCAAAATTCTATGACAAATAAATATCTAGAATGCAAATAATTTAATTCTCTTTAAAAACAATTAAAAAGTTTTGTGAAAAAAGCAAGACATTTGAAATGAATTAGTATGGTTTTCTCTTAGATTTTAAATATTTAAATCATTTTAAGTAATCCTGTCAATTCATTATATGTTCAGACTTCTGTTGGCCATCAAGTCTTTCAATGCAAAGATGAGACTCATGTTTCTTTCTATGATCGAGTGTAGATTGTGCATCTTAAGTAAATGCAATTGTGGCTGTTGTGTATGATTAGCTTGAATACTGCCTGCTCATCACGCCATAATATGATTGAGACAACAAGGAAACAATTTTTTCAGAAGACCAGAAATTATTTAGCATGAAACAACCATTCGTATGAGTAGTCCTTAAGGAGCCCATGAAATAATCTTGACATTTATTGTTTCACGTTTATTTTTTCAAACAACTGCATCTCATCAATTGAATATTGAACAGCCACAACATCCAATTGGAGCGCTCCCTGCGAAACGAAAAAGTTGGAATAGCATTGATCTCTCACAGCAGTTTGGATCATTTATGCTGACTTTCGAAGAACACAGTTTGAGTATGCATTTTCAAATGTCCCAAGAGTATCTAAATTGAGTTTTTTTCACTTGCCATTCAATTGCTTTGTCGTATTTCTGTAAATTTTTTGCAATGAGAAAAGTATTCTTTCTTTGGTTGATAGTCAATTCTTCATTATCAATTATCGATTAAATAATTTCCAGATAATTGTCTTTAAGAAATAAAGATATCGACTAAGAAATGAGTCAAACCAATCATAGTATTGTTGCATTCATTTGGTTTCATAAATGCTTTAATTGTCAAACTTTGAATATTGTTTTGAAATAATATTTTTTACTAAAAATATTATGCCTGAAAGGATTTTTGATGCTTTAATTTTAAGCCTTTTTATTTGTTTCATGCTTGAGCAATTCATGATAATAGCTGGATCTTGTTGATTAACTATGTATAAAATATATTATTTTTTGTAAAATTCAGTTTCATGTCGCTTTAAAATGCAATTTGCTATTCTTCTACTCCTATTGGCTCTTTCAATGTCGATAGCTTGAAATTAATATAAAAATCTAAGATCGACTTCGAATTCATTTTTTGCATGGGTAAGTTTTTATCCTGATTTTTTCATTCAATCAAAACATCTTTTTATCTCTAATATGCTGCCTACCTTAACCTTAAACAGCCTAGCGTCCGTATTTAAAGACAAACCTTTTTTCCACATTTACAAAAAATTTTCTCCAAACCTGTTTCCAAATTTGAAAATCTTGGGTAATAGGTAGGTCTATTGGAGAACATTCATTAATGCAATGCTGAAAATTTCTATTAAAGCTTATTGCTGTGGCAGAGATTGTTGAATAGATTAACAAATTTTCTTAGAAATTTTCAAATTTTTGAAGAAAATTTAAATTCTCTCCATGCTTAGTGTTCATGTATTTAGAAGGTTTTGAGCCCTGGAGGCAACAAAGAACTTTGAATGTTTCTTAATATGTGCAAAGATATTCTAACCAATTGAGGCATGCCATGCACAAATTCAGAGGTCGCGGACCCGAAGAGCAGCATAAATAGTTTTTGAGCTATAAGAGTTTAAAATTTTTTTATAGGATCATGAAATTTTTTTAAAAATCACTAGGCTGTTTAAGGTTAAATTTCCTATAAATCCTACCAAAATTTATTCTATATTATCAATAGTTATCACAATTTAGCTACTATAGAATGATGTGTTTCCTAACTACTCAATCAAATACACATATTTTAAATTAACAAAGTTGGGAATTAAATTCCCCTTTTTAGTTTAGAATTGAGTTAGAGTATCCTTTTAATAAATTTTAATCTAATNACACATATTTTAAATTAACAAAGTTGGGAATTAAATTCCTCTTTTTAGCTTAGAATTAAGTTAGAGTATCCTTTTAATAAATTTTAATTTAATCATGTAAGTTGTGCTTTTTTTATTCTGATACTTAGACTTTAACTTCAAAAACGTAATTGATATCAATAACTTCAGTAATTAAAAAGAAAATTTATAAAAATTAAAATGTTAGGGTTTTTAGTTAAAGCCTATAGTCATTCTATAGCAAAAGTTAAAAATCCTACTAAATACATTCTAATCTAAGGAACATTTAGGACATAATGAATATGTAACTACATAGTTAGTTTTCTCTTTTTTAGTTGAAGAAAGTTCAAATTTTAAAAATTTTTATCTTAACATTTTTCATGGCTTGTTTTAGTGAATATTAGTTGCATCTTAAAATACAGGGCTTATCGACATTTATATGGAATTTCCTTTGGAAGCAAATCAATAAGAATGAATCAGACCCAATCTAAATGTAATGTATAAAACCAATTTATATGCTCCTAAGAGTTGACCTGAAAATTTATGAATCATTTTCTGATTTTAAAAATCGAGCCAAGGCGATTAACCTTCAAGCTGCAATTGCAAAAAACTAACAGATATTTATCTACTTTTCTCTAAAATCCAAATTCGTTTGTTGGTGAAATTTTATATTTTGTATTCATATTAAGATTTAAGCAACCTCATTTGCTAAGGTAGTTTAGTAAGATCTCCATTCCAGTATAAAAGAATTCACATCGAAGACTTTGCAATTTTAAGCATTTTTGACTCAATATATCCTGAAAACATTTGAATCATATTATTAGTATAATATTCTCGGCCGGCTTTCAGATAAAATTACCACCAAATTTTACTTTGTAATATAATTAGAAATGTATTATAATCTCTTTCGCAAGCTGATTTCCAATATTGTCTAGTTGAGATTAAAGGCTTTTCAGAAACGAAAAATTTTTAATCAGATATTGTAATTAAAGCAAAAATAAGTATATTTACTATTTTTCTTTGAAGTATACACATTTATGGACGAAAAACTGTATAACTATTGATTAATGTCGTAGATAAAACGGAATAAAATGTTAAACATGAAAGAAATACAATAGACAAAGAGATCAATAGATCTATTTATTAAAAATACTTTTAAGGATAATATTTATCTTTCATAAAATGCAGTGTTAGAACGCAAAACTAAAATGGAAAATCTATATTCAAGGTGTGAAAAAATTTATTCGAATAGTTAGAATACTACCAATATTCCTTTGTAGAATTTAAAATTTTAATAATGCTAAACTTAAAATTCAAATATTCACTCGCTTAATCTTGAATGTTTGCTGGAAATTCTCAAATAATTACCAATGATAGACCTTGAAATCTGATATGCTTTCAGTGTAACCGTTTAAACATGCTAATTAGAAAGTTTTTTCTTTTTGAAATCTATGATTTTGCTATTAATTAATGTCTCTTAGTTGAACAAAGAGTGTAAGCAGTAACAATTGCTGATACCAATAAAGCGTGTAATTTTTTTAATAAATTTCTTTATAAAGATCTTATGTGTTTTCTATTTTATGTGTTGAATAATAGACGCTTTATCTGCCTTCAATTAATTGCTAACCACAAAGCTTACAAAAATTCAATATTTTTTATGTTTTTGTGATAATTTGTAAAATGTGCACACATTTTAATTCTTTGATGGAAAGAAATGGATTTTAGTATTGTAATTGTAGTAATCAATAATGTTTCCAGGAAGTCAAATTCATTGACATTTTTTGTTTACGAATTTGAGTATCAAACAATGTATGCCATACAGCCACGAGTTTGAAAATCATAATAAGAATTGGATCAGACTCGAATCAAATCGAAGCGAAAATGTGCAATCGGATCTGAAAAAAATAAGAAGGGCTTTAATTTCTGTATAATATATAAAATCCTATCTGATAATAAAAATATTATGCAATAGCCATACCCCTTCTACTGATCATAGTGTAGAAGCGCTAAGATTTCCCTCAAGTCCATAATAGTCTGTGATTTTACGACCTCATATATAGATTTCATTCGGTTAAACAAGTGAGTATAGTTGAAAACAGAAAGAATAGATTATCCATTGCTTTCAAATTGTTCTGAATATTTATCGTGTCAAATAGCTTTCAAAACAAAAGCAATTTAGGAAAAAAACTTGAAGCTGTCATTTTCATGATTCTCCTTTCAAAAAATTAAATCAAACTTTTAGATAATAAACCTACAAGTTATATTGTGACTAAATTAGACCACTAGAATCTCAAATCGTCAGTTTGGTCGATTTAATTTACTTTTTGTTCCTCTTTATCGCATAAACGTCCTTCCATTAAACTATTTATAGGCCTTAATTATGTTGAAAATTGCAAATGCTATGTTTTTCTAAAGCAAAGTATAAATTAGTTTTGAATTGTAATCAGGTTGTCGAAGTCAACTAAGCTTACATTAGAGCTTAATAAAATATTATTTATTTGGTTAAATAAAAGTTTGAATGTCAACAAGGATTTTCTTATTTTGAGTCAACCGTTTGAGCCTTAGAATATTAAACACACACTAAAAATATAATTTATTGTTGTTAAGGATCTTTAATAATTTTAATAAAAACATTAGACTAAAACAGATATATTCCGCTCCACTTGAGCATCCCTAATTTACAAAAAATTTCCCTCTAAATATGCATTACTTAATTAAAAAATATTATTATGTAATTAAACGTTGATTAGAGGTAATTTGTACTGATATACATGTATGTAGTCATCTTTGGTGTTAATATTTTGTTGCATTGATGTTACCTATATATTTTCGATTACTTTTATATTTTTGGGGATGGTTGATCTTAAAATTCTGATTATATAATTTAATCCACATTATATTCGCACAATAGACATGATTAATCACATACGAAGAATAAATTATATAAAAGAAAATGTAAGATTTGTTTATACAACGCGAAAGCTTAATCAAAACCTAGAATTAAAATCAATGACAAAGATATCAGATAAGCCCAATGTTATCTATAAAATCAATTGCATCTGTAGTGAGGACTATATTGGATATAGTAACAAAGCAGAATAAAAGAACACGAAACTAAGTCAACAATATCAGAAAACCTAAAATGGGGATTAAATTATGAAATCAAAATTTTAAGATCAATCATCCCCAAAAATTTAAAAGTAATCGAAAGTATATACATAAGATCAATGCAACCAAGTCTTAACACCAAAGATGACTATATATATCAACACAAATTACCTCTAATCAACGTTTAATTACATAATAATATCTTTTAATTAAATAATGCATATTTAGAGGGAAATTTTTTGTAAATTGACGATGCTCAAGTTGAGCGAAATATATTTGTTTTAGTCATATTTTTTTTAAAATTAATAAAAACATTAAATTCCTTAACATCCAATTTCTTACTTTGAAAAAGAACAGCCTTTCAGACATAAAAAATTGGTAAACTTATTTGAACTTGAGGCGAGATCAATAAATGTTATGTTCTGTAAATATATTTTATTACACCTAGTAATGCAATAAACAGTGTAATTTTCAAAAACCATATCCTTCCGCGTACATATTTATAATCTAACTGGAAAACCAGTCGATTTTATTTATTTGGATTTCGCGTCGGTTAGTGTTATGGAACTCCCATGATTGATATTAAATTTCTAAGCAAGAAAACAATATACAAATTTTAAAATTTTGCCCAACTCATTAACATGATTTTGTCAGAAAATTCTGATATTTTTAAGCTGGACTGATACGCCTGTGACAGATATATCTTATTGTTGAGTTAGCTTAAAATCTTTATTACGTATTGAAAATTGATGACAATTTTTTAAAGTTGACTTTAGAACTCATATATCTCTAATTAACAGTGGTAAATTGTATTATTTACAATATGTGAAAATTAATGCATGTTGAGCCTAATTCTTTGCTACAAATCCTAATCCTAATTATAAAGACTGTAAGATGTTATTCAAAACATTTCAAAAATATTTATTTGCATATACATGTCTAGAATATGTGCAAAATATATGTATTTGTCGATCTAATTTTTAAATAAGCATATGCAACTATGTCATGTAATAATATTAAATGAATTTTGAATTTTTATATATTATAAATCTACAAGATTTATATATACGAGAATATATTTTGGAATTGCATTTATTCCAAAATTTCTGCAAATAACTTACTTTAAGAATATAAGATTTCTTAAAAATTCATGTTATGCATCGAACCAAAATGATTAAATTCTAGAAGATAGAGATTTGTTGTGGACTACAGCAATTCGATACATTCATTGAAAGTACCACATCAGTTATCTTAATTATATTTTGAAAATTAGTCGAAAAATTTTACCCGTTCACCATTTTTCTAGGCTCGTGAAAAAAATTCTGATTCTATTTGGATTGTAAATAAATATTCAAAATTATGAAGCAGGCTTTTAATTGCAAGTGCTAAATAATTGCAAGCCATTTGATCTCCCAATAAGTCTTCATTAGAAATACTAACATTATTAAAAATTATTTGGTCCATTGTCGTTTATTATTAATTTAGAAATATCAAACGGTGATGAGGGTTTGTAAAATTTAGCATATATATTATTAATTACATTGAAAATTCAATATTTAGCGCTGAATCAAACTACTTCCGAAACGGATGATGCCATTATTAACTTACTTGAAAGCATTAATGGCATAGCTATTTTCTTTATCACAATTGTGACAATTTCTGGAGCATGCACAAACTGTTTGACGTATTTTACTGTCATTTACATGGAAAGAACAGGAAAATTAAACAGTGCTTCTTCGGTGTATCTAAAGTGGCTTTCGATAGTTGATACGTCAGCAATGCTGTGGGACGGCTTGGTTGCTAAGGCAATGCCATACTACTTCAATTTCTTTGTCCGAAATATTAATCAAACGGCATGTCGTTTGGAAATGTTCCATTCCCATAGCAGCACGCGAGTTGCATCTTTGGTGTTGGCTCTGTTTACAATGGATAGGGCATATGCTATTACATTCCCTTTTCACTATAAGCAACATGGCTCTAAGAAAAAAGTCGCAAACTTGGCTTGTATTTTAAGTTACGTCGTTTGCTGCTTAGTTGCATCACCCTTACTTGCGATTTTGAAGCTTTCTAACAACCGATGTAGTTTTGATGCCAACATTCCGATGATATACTTAGAGCTGTTTAAGTTCATAAGTACTCCCATTTTGTTGCTCATCTTTCCAACAGTAGTCGTTGGCATTTCAAATATTCTTGTGATTCGAGGTTTGCGTAATCGTCGTAAGAAGTGGGCACAGAACTCTGAAAGCCAAACGCAAGAAGAAAAGGCAGAAATAAGCATCACAAGATGTATAATCGTGGCTTCTATTTTCTACGTAATATGCGCTTCATTAACAACAGCAGCCAACTACCTGACACTGAATGAAGATAAAGAAGGAAATGCTGCCATCGTTGCAGCTCAGAAAGCTCTGTTGAACACACTTGGAGAGGGCGCTGGCGTAATGAATGGTTCATCAAACTTCTATCTATATATTTTATCAAGTCCAATGTTTAAGCGGGCCTTTAGCAGAATGATAACTTTTAAAAAGTAATATATATAATGGAAGAGATTATTTCTAGCATAGAGTGAATGGAACAACTAGTGCTTAAGTTTTTTTATATAATCAACAACATTATTTACTAAATAAAAAATAACAAAATACTGAGACTAAGAATAAGCATTTAAATTCATTGATAAGGATTACAATAGAGAACATTTTTAGCATCTTTATCTAAAAAACAATTTGCAAGGTCCTTCATTTATGGTAAAGTCTAAAATTGATTATGTATAATGTCAATTTTTCCAAGTAGATATGTAACTATTATACAAAATTTAATAAAAAATTAAAACTCAATTATATTCATTAGGTCACACTTAACGATTTTTGACTTTAAATGTTTAGATCACATTATGCTATGGTTTTTTTAAATGTCCTCATTTGCAAAAGGAGTTAATTTTTTGCATGAGTAGCATTGAAATTTTTGACGTGTTATTGCATTGTGTGGAAAGTCTTGATTTGCTACAAATTTATGTAAGAATTCTTTTTTTCTTTAAGATTTCAAAGATAGATACACGCATATTTAAGATTGTATGCATTCATAAATTCTTTAAAAAGTCTTCAACGTTTTATGCTCTACTCATATTTCTTAGGAAAACAAAAATGAATTTCATCTCGCCATATGGTTAATTTAGTTAATTACCCCCATTTTTTCAATCATTCTTTATTCTCTGAAATACAAATCTCCTTCAATTGGAGAGTTTTTTACTTCTTTTAATAATGATTATACCCTTAAATGAACTTGTGCTATGAAAATCATTTGTAAATATTCTGATTGTTTTCTTTTATATCTTATTTGATTCCTTTGTTATCGTGCTATATTTATAGCTTTTCTATATATATATATATATATATATATATATATATATATATAGCTAAGAAAGTAATTTTAAGTAGGTTGACGTAAGTTATCAGTATTAATATACAATCTTCCCTATTTTTTAATAAAAACAAAACATACAATTTATGCAATCTAAAATAAAAGTAATGCAATTCCTAACTTTTCCAGAATCTGAATTTAAATATTTTTTAAAAAGGTTAAAAACCAACTATGTGCTAATTATTTTTTATCGTCGAAATTAGGCCTCGGTTGTATGATATATTAATAATTGCATTTAAACAAATTTTGATCACTTTAAATATAAAAATTCATAATTTAAAAAAAACGGAATTTTCGTGTTATTTATCTTCTAAATAGTGAAAAATTCCTCCGATTATTTTTCTATGCTACATGTTATTTAGAAAATATTTTTTGTTTATTTAGTGGCACTATAATTCATATCTTACGATTTCTACATTCATTTATGAATTTTATTCACTTGTTTTTCAAATAATCATTTTACTATTTCGTAAATCCAATGGTATGATGCAAGTGCTAGCAGGGCAAAACACGTATATGATTTATCTCTCGAAGTATCAATATTTATAAGTAATCCAAAGCTATGTGGTATTACTTCTCAGTTTCGCTTGATTTTACGTTTGTTTATACAAACTACAATTTATTTCAGAGTTTCATGTATTATCGTACCGATACAACGTTTAAGTTTATAACTACACTTGAATTTCGTTCTTGCCAACAACTTGGTTTTCCTTATATTTAAATTTAGGTTCACTTAAATATTTCCCTTTTTTAATGCATAATAATGGGAGATTCATACAAACTAGTTATATGAGGAATGGTTAACTAGGAGATAAGATATTCACCAATTTACTCTCCAATTATTTACTGCTTGTCTTCCAAAAAGTAAGTGAAAAACTTTTGGAGCTGTATCATTCTGCTAGATGGTATTTTCCGCTTAGGATAATGCATGTGGGTGTTGTGATCAAATGTAAATCAATATTGACTATGTTAATTGTATCTATTATTCTTGTCACACAAGGACGTAAAGCCTCCAACTATACTAAAAAATATTTCATTATCAAGGTATCGATTAATTAACCTTATCTAAAGCATTTGTTGAGTCATTTCACTTCTGAGAGATTTTAAATTTTTTCCTAAAACATTTAATATTCAGCTTCCACCCCAATTTTGCTGATTTATAGAATACAATCAAATTTATATATTAAAATGTGAAAATAACAAAGTTTCTCATTATTATAAAAGATTATAAAACTCTTGTTTTTACCGCATTTGTAAATCATTTTTGATAAGACTCTCATATACAAAAAGAAACACTATTTTAGTATTTATCAAATAAGTATTATATTTTTTTCTATATTTCTCTTCTAGTTTCGAATGTGGATAAAGCATTTAAATTTTTTACTATTTTGAATATCTCTAATATTTCCATGAAATAATATCATTATGGAACGATGACATTATCACTATGGTATTGATGCTCTCAAATGTTATTTTCATAGACAACATTAATAAAAATTTTTGTTTCTTCTGAAAAAATAGAATCTAAGATAAAGGAAAATAATATATATTTGAGCGTTTATTACAATTGATACCTGATAGTATTATATATATACAGGGTGACCGTGAAGTCTGGACGCAGGAAAATTAACTATTTTTCATTGTAG
>CABFPE010000358.1:644013-655838 GCA_900660155.1 Hofstenia miamia
TACAAAAATTTTACATTTATATTAGTTCTAAATACGCTTGGCTCTAAATGCAATATACGAAAACATTTATATTGGTTGTGAATACGTTTGGCTCTAAATACGCTCTAAATACAATATTCGAAAAATACCATTTCAAATTATACATCAGGTTTGAATACACTGTTTCAAGGAAATTTATACAATTGCTTAAAATGATTAGATTACATGTTCTCAATATTATTTAGAGGTATTTTAAGTGCAAAAACAAGAAAATATTTACTCACACAAAACATGATTATTGCCAAAAACTAATGTGAAAAAACAGAAACTTAATGCAAAAAAATAGAGTTCACTTTGATGTTGAAGGCGTAGCTTCACAGTTTTGAAGAGTTTCCTCATAATATTCTAATATAGCCCAATTTTCTTGGGGAGTTGGTGGAACTATGTATGATTTGTTGGCTGTCTCTGCACTGTGCCCTGTTTGGGCATAATGTGCCTTTTTCTTTGAAGGTGATAAATTTGCTTTGTTTAAGTGGGTGGCCCACATTTTGCGAATTGCAGTAGGGGTCAATGTGTAGTCTCTAGAAATTTTTTTGAAGTATTTTTTTATCACATCTTGCACATATTTGTTAACATTGTGTTCAGTTTCGTTTTTACCATTGCAAAAAACACATTTTGGCATGACATTATATTCCTCATAATATGACTCTAACATTTGATTAATGAATTTTCTTTGATCAGATAAAGTTCGAATGCTTACAGGATATTTGTATCCAGTTTTATGTTTGGTGGATGAGACAGAACTTTGGTCATTTTTTAATGACTTAAAATCTTTTACTGTAAGACTAATTATAGGCAATGGTCGGCAGTTCATACGCGATTGAAGTATAAAGAAATTCATACCAAGTTGTTCATTGTAGGACAAAATATCTTTGTCAAGCATTTTTATCATTTCATTACGAATTTGACTAACTACATTAATTGGGGGAACAGAATCAAACGTCTGTAATTGTTTTTTGACTTTTTGTCTGCCAGCAGATTTAGTATAGCCAATACGTGCTTGTGACAGTGAAGCATTCCAAGCCTCAATTCTAACACTATAATCTGAATTTACGAATGCATACTCAATAAATTTTCTCAACTGACTTAAGATGTTCAGCATGGTTGCAGCTTGGAGATTTTTCCTGTTTCAAATCTCTTATGCACTTCATCAACAGTTCTGGTTTAGAAAGATTTTTTGTACTTTTTGCAATGTAAAGTAGAGTTTCTTCTTCACTTTTCAAACATATTACATTAATTGATGTTTGGTCGACACCAGACTCTTGCATTGTTAATGTACGATTTTCAAAGTACTTTTTTACTAAATTTTGAGACACTATTGATGTGTCATTATCCTCTGAAAGTTTAATATGCTGTTTCACATTTTCAGGAAGCAAATCTAGGGATGCGGGATTTTGGATTTTGGTGATTTCCCCATCACACTCTTTTACAGTGGCTTTATGTAATCTTGAACTTCTAAAGCGTCGGCAGCGCTTTTTGCATTCATAGATATGCTTAAAACTACGTGTTCTGTAATAGTCTAGTATCATTATTTTTTCCGTTTGTGAGATATGCGGATGAGCATACACAAGATGATCTCTAATTTTTTCAATTTTTGCTAGACATATAATGCAGGATTGCTTGCCAATTTGTTTTCTTCTGATTTTTTGCTTTTTTTCTTACCACTTTTATTAGATATCACACGTCTTTTTGGAGAAGTTTGTGTTGACGAATAAACACCACAACTTAAACTCAGTTTTGACATCAAAAAATCACCCTCTAAAAAATATTTGTATTAAGAAATATGTCTCCAATTCAAAGTCTTTATGTTAATAAATTAACTAATTAGATAGAATAGCATTTGCTAAATAATATCAATAGAACATAAATATCCAAAGTCACATACTCCTGCTATTTAGCATAGTTTAATTACAGACAATGATATCCATTACGGCATATCAAGCACAATTTTTTTTTTACAAATTTATTTGAAATTAAAAATTTTGTATTTAGAGCCAAATATAAGTTTTTTGTGTTTTTTTAATTTTTTGTGATACAACACCTTTTATTACTGCANTGAGCAAATGATGCGAATTTTTGTTCAAATTTAAATTGGAAAAAAATTTTTAAATCAATTCAATAAATTGCAATATGAATAGCAGATAAATTCAATTTATAAGTTTCAATCACTGTTGTGCAAATTTAAATTTAAATATGTTACTAATATAAAGGAATCATAAAATTTTGAATAGAATTTTCTATAAGTTTGTAGCATTAAAAAATCATAGATTAGAGCATTATATTTAAACAGATAAAATGCACTAACATTTCTAATGAAGTCTGTAAAAGTCAATAAACGGGAAAGGAATTACAGTATTTATATAAGCTGAGAAATTTTATGAATGTAATGATAATTTCTGATACATTTATTTGAAGCGGCTTACTAAATGCTTTTTCATTAAAATTTTGCAGTGAATTAAATTTTTCTTTAAAAACACCTGCATTATGCATTATAAAAACTACTACCTAAGGATAGTCCTTGCTATATCAGGGTTTTGTTAGTTTTTGTCGAAATCTCAATATGAAATTTCACTTAATGCCTAAAATAAATTTCAAGTTTTGCCGATTCTTGTTACTTTTGAAACTACTAATGAACTTCCCAGTCATTGAACTGATTTGTGATAACCATGGAATGCCTTTTTTGAATTATGATTTAAGCAAAACATTTAATTAAAAAAATGACAAATATACTATTTATATGCTGAGCTTGAATGCTCGCAAAAACTAAAAAAGTGAAACTGCAAATGCACAATTTATGACACTCTATTGTTCACAGTTATGCCATTTGCTATTAAAACAAGTTTTGAATGATCCTTCTCTGGCATTTCTTGTTGCATACAGATACATTGAGTTAATATGGAAGCTGAATCATCTGTACTTGATTTGCTTCAGGGTCTTTTTACATGACTTGTTTAGAGGAAGAATAAGAAATATTCGTGGCCTGCAATTGGCAAGATTGCAAATCTTTTAACACGTATAATGCTTAAGGGGAAGAGATGATTATTTAGTCGTGATAATAAAAAATACCTTCAATAAATTTCAATATAAAATAAATCCTGAATATGTATGTAGATATCGCCAAATTTTGTAAATATTGTAAGGCAACATATTTTTGATCTCCAGTGCCAATATATTAATAATTTTCTCCGAAAATCAAGCAACACATTTCTCAAAAATTTGAATATGAGCACAAGTAGATGGAGGCGGATGTAATTGTTTATAACCCCATTGCACCGCACCCGCAACACACCCTGTTTTCAAGTAATTAAGAAAAAAACTGTCAATCACTGAGCTGTCTTTCTAATAATTTTGTTTAATTGAGTGAATGATGTCAAATATATTATATTATATAGATTTCGTAGTATAATTAATATTGTATTCGTTTTGTATTACACATGTAACAAAATATAAATGTTCAAATGCACCGCACCGCAACCTGCGTGGCATTTGAAATTCAGGACCCGCAATGCACCGCACACGCGCGAGTAGGGTTAAAACTGCAACCCGCACCCGCGTCCATCTTTGCCCAGTACATAACGGATTTTTCAAATTAATAGTTTTAGGCAAACTTGGGATGCTCAAATTTCAAAAATTCCAAGTAAACTATAGCAAAGTGAATATATTAATTGTGAATTAGATAGGATGTTAATGGGCCTCTAACGTGATATGGGGAAAACTATGTGTGCTAATATATTCGAATTTTATAGTATTATCCTCATCAAAGATTACTTTAATCACGGCCTAGCGACTTACTTCACAAGAAACGAAAGAAAGGAATAAAATGCTCTTGCAAGTAGCAGTAGCGAATTGGCTTAAATTGTGTCTAAGCTTTCAAAGTGGATTGAATCACAAAAACCCTTCACATTTGAAGCCCCACAATCACTTCATTCACTTCAAAGCAAACAAAGTGTTCTACAAGTAAATTAGAGGGTTTCACAAGTAAGAAAATACAATAGATTTTTAGAAATTCTGCATCTCAATGTAACAACTGCAAATCTATATTTATATTATTATTATAAGTCTATATGCAACATTTTCAAAGCACATAACAGAATTGATTTTGAAATGTAGAAAGAATGATTGTTTATTATTAATGGCCTCACTTTATATGATTGTTGTTTTTACGATTTTCAAAAAAACTAAATGCTTCCAAAACATTTGGTTAAGAAATCGACTTTTTACATCAAATGCTGTTTTGCACCGCAGTGTACTTTTTGGCCTCATTTTCGATCCTTCTACAGCAAATCGCTGGGCCATGATTAAAGTAGGCCTTAACCTAATGCAAAAAATATTCCATCATGTATGTAGTTCTTGCAAAAATAATGTATGAATTTTACAATTATTTAATATAATAGGTGTCAACTTACTTTAATCAGAGATAATAACTAGTATAAAAATTAAGTCTAGGTACATATAAATGTTATAAAATATCTTCCAAAATTAACTTTGTGTGCAATAGAAGGCGTGGTCACTTCAACATTCCGAATTTTTAAAAGCGTATATTACAACTAAGTTTATGAAATTTAACATTTAAATACATGTAATAAATGTTTCCTTCAAAATAATAATGAAATCCATACAAATTTATTAACTCAAACTAGTTTAATTGCGTTGGTTAACATTTAAAAGCAAACAAAAGGTTTTTGAATCTGTCAGATATGCATCTGTGTAAACTGTTCTTGACAGACGAATGACAGAGACTTTATACAAAGTTAAACAGCTAGAAGAATCAAACTACATAATATGGATCTTTAAATAGAACTAATCATTTTCTAAAAATAGCAGGCAAAGTTGAACTAAATTTTCGATTGTGTGATTTTGCAATTTCCAATAATGCAGTTTACTGTTTATACTACAGTCTAAATAATTGCTTATTCTCTCCGTCATTTATTACTGTTCAAGAAAGTGATTGATTGCTCTATTTATTTATTTGTTTAAAGCATTATTCAAAACTAAGCTTAAAATGTCTGTCAAGGTACATCATAATATATCCAAATCACACCGTTGATGAATTTGATTTGATTTGGCAATATATTTCAGAGCATAAAAAAGATAAAAAATTAAAGTATATTTTGGAAACATTTCCAACATTATATCACCAAACCTTCACATTTTACTAGTTGAAAATAGTTTTTTATTAAGCAATTAATGGTAGTTTTTAATA
The DNA here is from genome assembly GCA_900660155.1 of Hofstenia miamia. Classification (NCBI taxonomy): domain Eukaryota; kingdom Metazoa; phylum Xenacoelomorpha; order Acoela; family Hofsteniidae; genus Hofstenia; species Hofstenia miamia. The sequence continues at coordinate 649,256 of CABFPE010000358.1, forward strand.
TTTTTGGAACTCATTCGAATAAATTTGAGCGTTTTCCTTATTTACATCGATGACTAAATGAAAAATTTACTTGGAAGAAAATTTAGTCCTTAACAAATGAACTATAGCAATGATTCTGTAGTTTTATTGCCCAACGTCCTTTAACTATTTGAGGTCCAGAAGGATAACAAGAAGCAACTTTGGAAATGCATATATAATCGCACACTAGGGTGTTACATATAGGTGCATACAGTCCCTAAGGTAGTCCATTGATGATTGCTAAAAAATAAATGGCTAGAAACTAGGATCAATGTAACATTTTCCACATATATTAGTTGACAAACGATATTCTAACCACATGATTCGTTAAATTATATTTATTTCCAAATCTGTGATCAGATTGATCAAATAGGAACATCGTTCTCAAATAGAAAATACAAGAAGTTTGACGAGCAATTTGCCTGAAACTTCTTAAATATAATAACTTCCCCTTATCATAAGATTTTTCATGCAAAATACAAATAAACTGTGAAGTGTAGCAGTCTAGAAAAACGGATTTGTTAGGTGAAACATACATGTGTCACAAATTCTCAAAGGATTAATCAAATTATTTTCTGCTTTGCTCATTAATAAACAAATTCATCATATAACTTGAAGAATCTATGCTTTTCAAAAATCTTTGAGCGCTTCCTTTTTGTTAAAATACTCTTGAATGCGGTTAGTTTGTGATAGTTTATAGGAATTTACAAATTTCATAAGGAGCTAATTCAGGTTTTAAATAGCTTGATAATTTACCTCCATTCATGTTGTGAAAAACCAGGACAGAGATATAGGCATGTTGAGCATGGTTGACCAACACATTCTGTGAATTGAGGAAGTTTTTCTTTCTAAAAAGAAAATATTGTAAGGAAAAAAATCTGTGGATACTCTAAGAGAGAATTTGTGGTTAAACAGCCACTCAAAATGCTAAGCCTAGGGCTGCCTAAAGCAATATAAGCAAAGTATAACAATAAAGCTGTCTAATTTTTACAAATATCAAATTAATAATAATAATATTTATGCATCGATGTCTCAAAATCCCAGCATTTCCAAATTTCCTTGTAGGCTTTGTTTGTAGATTTAAAGGCAAAATAGTTTGTTTAGGGTTAACTGACAAAATCAACATTTCCGTAATATTTGACATATGCTTGCATATCAAAATCTCATTATAAGAATACAATTTTATGTTTTATAACACTTAATTTTAAGAAAATGATAAACTGAATACAATAACTGAACACATTGCAGAAATAAGAATTGCTTAACTGGTAAAATATTATTGCTGCCATTGAAAAAGACTGGGATATATTTATGAGCCGTTACTACTTGGAGTAATTACTGTTTATGATTTTTTTGCATGTGTGGTGCTTATTATATTCAGTCGTTATCATCACAGCTAGAATCTGCAATATAATAATTGACGAACTATATGCCCACCACAGATTCTTTTACACTGGTAGATTCGGTGCTCGCTTGGGTTGGTGTTGAGAAACGTTGAAGGGAAACAAAGAATATCGAAGAACGGCATCATATTTAAATTTACTAAATTTTTAAGTCCTTTAGTGGACAAAGCTGCTCGATTGTTAGCTGTTCTTTTGAAAGCTTAATCGTCACATCGGATATTCGTTATGATATTCACCATTTTTAGCTTTGTATAGGACCTTACAGTTCCTTCGAAAAGAGCAAAGACTATAGTTTTTGAGATACAATAGATGCCAAGCGACCATATCTGTGGCTACTTTGCTGATTTTGGAGCTTATCATGGCAAAATTTTTTGAATGAAACCTCTGCCAATTATGAATTCAGATCATTGGCCATTGTTATATATAGCTCCGGTAGAAAATGAAAAATAGAATTTTTTCAATCTCTTTGCAACAAAAACAGGCACATTAACAAAATGTATATCAATCAATAGCAATTTAAGTATTCTTTAGATTTATGTAAGTCGAACACATTTCAAAAATCTGTTCATAATTGAGTCCATCAAATTCTTTTGCATTTTCGGGGGAATTATTTCTTTGGACTCCAGCAAATATTGTTTTGCATACTTTTGGATTTTTCTTTTCCACTTCGTCCTTCATGATCCCCCAACATTTTCTTCAAGTGAACGGTCCGGTGAGTTGACAGGCCACTGCAAAATTTGAAGATATTTTTCTTTAATAAAATTTCGGGCATAGCTTTAATTATGGGGGTCGCACTTCCTGCTGAAAAAAACTCAACCAGCCTGATAGCAGTGGTACACATATGGGATAAACTCATCTAAGATATCTGCATGGTTTGAGCTGTCTACCTGCCTCCTTTCACAATTTTTTGCTAAAAACCTTTATAGCTCAACGCACCCAAAAACATTCATTTTTGGGAAAGTGTTGGAGATCATTTGAAAGGCGTCTAGACTGTCCTAGATCAATGAGAAATGTTGTTTCAATTCAACTTTGACTTATCGGTTATGAAAACATTTCTGAAAAATTCATCCACGACTATTTTTGACAGAAGCTAAGCCTGTCTTCTAGCTGTTTTTGTGTCAACAGTGGCACTTTTTTGCACGTTTTTCTTACAGATCCCTGGCATTGAAAGTGCTCGGTACACTGTCGGTGTTTAGACAATTTACTATGAGCGTTTTGAAAATTTGAGTTCAAATGACAAGTTGATTTTGTAAAGCAATTTTGACAAAACTTTCCAGTTCATTTCCAGTCAATTTGAGGGATTGCCCATTTCATTTTAACGCGGCCGTTTCAGTCAACTTTTTGAAGTTTCTGTAAAATATTTTTGGGTTTATACTCGAAATCGTGAGTTAGGTTTTGAGGTCTGTGGTTCCAGTAGAGTTAAGATACTGCAGAACGTTTTTGTACATCGTGAAGAAACGTGTTTAGTGGGAATTAATAAAATACCTGTCCCTATCTGGTGTGCTTAAGGGTACTGTTGTTGATTGTGCGTGATCGGCTAAATGTGTTCATTCAGAGAATGGCACTTTAATGAGGTGAATTAAAGACTTGTGTATACTGTCCTTGAAGTGTTTTTGTATTTGAACATATTTTTTCATTTTTCTTACCCAAGCTATAATACACTCAATGCTATATATATATTAGAGTAGGTCGAAAAAAACTTTTTTGAGGTTTTTTTAGCTCAGATTACTCACTAAGAATGCCTCTTGGTATAAGCAATTACCCTGTGCAATATCAAGAAAAAATATTGATATCTTATGGTGCCATGATTGAAAATTTTAAATTATATCTAAAAATTACAGTAATTTACCGAAAAATACTACTTAAATTGGATCATGACAACATAAAATAGCAGGACTTTTTCTGAAATTGAACATAAACGGTAGCCAAGTCATACTTAAGTATTTAAGAGCGCTCTGCCTATAGCGACCAATCATATAGTTGGAGAGAAAGTGACTGTAACGAATTTAGAACAAGCGACAGTGTGCGGTGTGTGTACTGTACAGCGAATGGAGCAAAGGATTACCAATAAATTGTGTTCACGTCGCGGAAAAGAAGAAACGCTGTATGATATCTGCATAAGTGTTCTTAGATTATTATTACGAGATGGCTTCTACCAGAAGTGTGACTGATCATTTATGTGGACAAGCTTCTGAACTACCTCCCGCTTAACTCCCGAAAAACGGCGATGTGCTACGTCCCTTCAGACTTCGAATTGACGATGTTAATTTTTTGCCTCCACAGCATCGTCCATCTAAATCAAGTGTTCTCGATAGAGTGACTTATGGTTTCATTCTTCAATAAGTACATCCAGCATCGACGCTGTCAAAAAGAGGATTACCAAATTATCAGAAGAACAAAGGCACTTAGAGAAATACACTGAAAAACAGAAAACGTCTGAAATTTACATGACAAGCTTAGTTTGTTCAAAGAAAAGCTGATAAAGTTAATGGATATTTCTTCCGTCTGTCCACCTGAGGAGCAAGTATTTCTACAATATCAAAGAAATGATCGACAGATGCATATTTCACATTATCTTGACAAAGCTAGAACTCAATTAAACTTGAGAAGATGAAGAAGAAATCAGCAAAGTATACAAGGTCTGATAGAGTGCTAACAACTTCGACGATAGGGGATGGTAAGCACAGTAAAAATGACGAAGCTGAGGAATCTGGTAATACTGCGAAAACTATGATAATACTGATACGGATTCTGATAACACTGACAAGGATTATGGTAAAACTGATAGGGATTTTCCAGTACCTCCATCACTTAAGACTTCTACATCTCAACACAATCGTGTGAAACTAAAAAACACGGCAATGATGGTTGATAGATTGGCCTATGGAAATGAAGGAGTTGCCGCCATGGCTTCATGCGTTTTAGCAGACTATGGAATTGTTCCCATGAAGACTCATCTCTTGTAGTCAATGTTTCTAAAATACGAAGAACCAGGTATTCTATTCGGGATAAATGTATTGCCGATAGCAAAGGAATCGGACCAATAACGTTTCTCTATTTTGACAGTCGTAAGGACCAAATACTCCAAAGTTTTAAAATTGAGGATACGCATTTTTCCCGGTCGGATACAGAAGAGAATGTTGTAATACTTACTCAACCAGGAAATTTGCATTTGGGACATGTTTCTCCACAAAGTGGAGGTGGATCAGGCGTTGCTTCTGCAGTAAATCAGTACATTGAATTGAATTATTCTTCTAGTAAAGAAAATATTTTTGTGGTAGGATGTGACAGTACTTCAGTAAACACTGGTAAACATAATGGTGCTATTCATTATATTGAAGAAAGACTTGGCCGCGAAACACATTGGTGTGTTTGTTTATTACATGTAAATGAGCTGCCATTAAAGCATCTTTCTCGGTATTATCTTGGGAGAACAACTAGTCCAGGAACTTTTGAAAACACAGAAATTACAAAGTTATTAAATACAGCTGAGAATCTACCTGTTGTAGACTTTGTTCCCCTCAAAATAATTTCGGAATTTCCCATGATACCTGGCGATACTGTTTCTGAAATGAACAAGGTTTAGAAATACCTGTATAAAATGTGCCATGCTGTCATCAATGGTTGTTACCGAAAAACTGGCAGCTACAAAAATCGGCAAAAATGAGTCACGCAAGATGGCTTACGACGGGAAGCAGATTACTACGTATATATGTCTCTTCGGAAAAACCTTCATTTGAGATTTCGCGACTGGCGTTCTTTGTTGTGAATTGTTATTTCCCAGTTTGGATAGAAGTGAAGAAAAATCCTAAAATCACTAATGGTGCGCATCACACCTTTTCCATGATAGATAGGATGAAACACTTGCTAGAGTCGGACAAGAATGTTGCATACCCTGTAGTACAGACAGGAGGATATTATTTGCATTCAGAGAACATTCTTCTTTCGATGCTGACAAATGAAGATGAAGCTCTACGATGTGAAGCCATTGGGAAAATCATTAAGATCCGTTTACGCCCAAAAAATTTAGGAATACGAAAATTTTCTGTGCCCAAAATTAACTTCCGTGCTCAGACTGTATGACAACTGATTAATGAAGACGATGTTATCCACGAGCCTCCATTTACTAAACAACTGGATCGTGGTCAGTTCTTCTCAATCAAGAATCAACTCTTTAGAGTTTTAAATTATCCGTGCCATACTCAGGCTGCTGAGCGGCTTAACAAAGTTGTTACAAAAGCCAGTACACAGGCCATAGGTGAAGGTATGATCAGAGCAACAGTTGAATCACGAAAATTTCAATTTCAGATGAGTATGCGAGTATTTCATGTTTTGAAATAAAGTCGATTATTTTCTCACATTAATTTGTTTTTCATTTATTCTTTGAATAGTGAATGAAGTGTAAGAAACCAATTTCAAATTCTGCCTCAAAAATAAAGAAGGCAAAATAATAAATATCTGAAGTCTGATTACATAAAAGTGGCACTTGCTTAATGTTGTCATGATACAATTTAAGTAGTATTTTTCGGTAAATTACTGTAATTTTTAGATATAATTTAAAATTTTCAATCATGGCACCATAAGATATCAATATTTTTTCTTGATATTGCACATGGTAATAGCTTATACCAAGAGGCTAATGTTCATCCAATCCCAAAAGTTACAAATGCAGTAAAAAGTGATCACGTTAGAGCTATATCAATTACTTTAATTTAATCTAGACTATTCGAAAAATGTCTCCGTTAAGAATTCATTTCACCAAAAATTGAGCAATATGGTGATACAAATCAATTTGCTTACAAACGAAAATTATCAACTCTTGATCTTTTGTTAGTTGCTCAATACCAAATATTAACCAAGCTAGAACAAGAAGACATTGATGGAATTCATGCTATTGCATTTGATTTCAGGAAAGCATTTGATCAACTAGATCAAGAGATAGCTGCATCTAAATTTGAAAAATTTATAAAAAATCCTTACATCAGTAAGTGGCAACAAAGATTAATTTGGAACAATGAAAAATGTAAGAACATGCTAATAGAATTCGGTTGTTCACAGGGAACTGTTGGAGGTCCAAATATTTACAGCATTGATTCAGATGATCTACATAACCAATGATTGCTTAACATTAAATTATGCTGATGATACCACGAAATTAATAC
>CABFPE010000358.1:697831-716295 GCA_900660155.1 Hofstenia miamia
GTTATTGTTTTCCCTCGAAAATCAAATTCAATTTGAGCAACACGTTTAGCACCATTGAGGGGACATAACTAGCTTTCGTAAACTTAAGCTTGAAATAACTTTGACGTCATCATGACGTTAATACAAAATAGATAATAATCAATAATAATCGCGAAAATTTCCCCGAGTGACTCTACAATACTGTAAGTGGCTAAAGGCAGCTATAAATGGTGTCATTCCCATGTACTGATGTGTTATAGAAATTTTCAATGTGTGGTAGTATGTATCTCCAATATTTACTGCTGATGCAAGTTTTTTTTATTAATTTAATTAGAGTTTTATTCAAGCATTCAACTACTCCATTGCTTTGTTGATGGTAAGGTGTAACATGTTCATACAGAATTTCTAATTGGTGTAGCAGTTCTTGTGTTAGCAAAACTTAAAATGGGGAGAATGGTCTGTAATAATTGTTGACATTGGGCTGAATTGCAATATTGATTTGTGTAACAGAGCAGCTATAACAGTGAAGGCTCTTTGGTTGGTTATCAGAAATATTCTTGTCAATGATGGCAAGGATATACTTGTATCCCTTATTATCCTTGGATGATTATTTAATATTGACTTATACTATATCATTTGGACCAGACAATGTTATTTTCTGCATCTCAGTACACTTTGTGGGAAAGTGTGTTGTATTTCTTAAAAGGCAGGGGGTGACTTTTTGATGATGTTAATGATTGATTGTGCTCCAATACAGATGAATTCTGTTTCAATGTGTGCTCTGTTTGGATAATGCCTGTATGGCATTACTTGTGGAATTTTCTTGCTATGTTGTGTTTGTCATACTTGGGAGGTATGATATGATTATGATGATTTCCTGCTACAAAGAGAAGACCATTGGTGATTAATTGCTATTTGTAATTGTTGAAGTATTTCAACAAGGTGTTATTCAATGTTACTTTTGGATCCTTTATTTATGATTTGTTTGAGTTCTTGATCATTATATTAGTGAGATATGATTTCTGCTTTAGTGATCTTTTCTTTTAGATATATGGCTAGTATTGGGTGCCCTTCACAGTTGGTATTGATTTCAGGAAGATTATTTTATGCTTGTTTGGATATAAATGGAAAGGGTACTTTCACATGTTCAGGTTTTGCATTGTCACAATGATATTATGGAAGGGCAGCAAGGAGATTAGCACTGATATGCTGTTTACCCTTTCTATGAAGCAAGGTAAAGTTAAAGTTGGTTAAGTACTCAATCCAGTACATGAAAATGTTTGATTAGTTGCCTGAAAACTTTTTTAGCCAGTTTATGCCAGAGTTGTCAGTTCATACTGTGAAATTCATTTGTCTAAGCAAGAAGTATTGAAATTTTTTTAGACTTGATTTGGGCCGCATTTCTACTTTTGTGGATCAATAATTGAGTTCTGCTGGTTTCAATTTTCAACTAAAAAATTTTATAGGTGTTTTGATGAAATTGATGATTTGGCTGAAGGCAGCTAAAATATTGATGGAACTGGCATCACAGTCAAGAATGAATTCCTTAAAAAATCTGGTGTGTTTAAACTGGGCAGCTTTTTAAGTTCTGTTTTAAATTATTAATTTGTGTTGGTGGTTCCATGTTGACTAGAATGGTACTTTTGATTGCAGCAAATTAGACATATGTATAGTTTTATCAGCTATGTTTGTAAAGAAAGCTTGGTAATAGTTGAAGAGGACTAGTATTCACTGGATATCCATTTTATTAGGTTGATGTGATCTTGTCAATTGCATCTCAGGAGTTTTCTTTCAAGCTGATTTTTTCCTTTTGTATCTGTCAACGGAGTAATATTACTAAGGTATGTAAGCTTTTGCATTTGTTGCCATTGACTTTGCAATGTATTCATTTGGTGTTGCCAATGTGACAATTATGTTATCTACATATGTGGCAATGCCTTCATCTAACTGATTGCTATTATTCTTTAGGATTTTGTTACATAAAGTTGAAATGTTATGGAGACATTACATAGCTCAAAGACCATATAAAGCCATTTGAATGTGAAATCACATACCGTCATTGAAAGCTCTATTTATTTCCATTATAAATGTCTGTTCTTGAGAGTAACTGTTTTATCTAATTAATCACCAGCAGTGCTGGCCCCTAATCTAGAATCTGGAATGGACAATATTAGGTAAGGCTAGACCAATTGTACCATTAATAACCTCCGTTCACAATGTGTACAGTTCCAAACAGTTAAGCATGTGATCCAAGTAATATCAATGAATAATATCAGTTATGATTGTTGGTGATAATTGTGTTATTAAAAATTTAACATTAATTAAGTTTATTAATAGTCTTGGATTCCTCTTTTTTTATTTCTTTGCTACCACATTGTGTCACACTAAACTGTTAGCATATCTTGCATGTAACTGAATATATCTGTAATATATCCACCAGTTATGTTATTAACTGACATTGTTGTGTTTAGGTTTAACATGTGCTGCTGAATCAAATGACTCTTGCCAAAGTAGTTCAATGTTCCCTACAGCAAATGAATCAGCTCAATTCTCTCTCTCTCTCCAATGTTTGTAGTTAATGTGATTATCAAACTAATACACAGAGTCAATGCATTGTACACTTAGTCAAGGACTACTTAAGAGAAGGACGACAAGCGTCTTATTATCAGTAAAAAGTTTAGTGGGCTGCAATAAACTTATGCATAATATAGAAAATATTAACCAAATCCACAGCTATTCAACAAACAAATAATATTATTTTAGATTAAATTAAATATAGATGAAATTTTAGAAAAATCCATTCGAAAAACATATATTTACAACTACAGATACATTCATCATGAAATTTATTTTTTAAATTTTCTTTTTTTTCTTGCAGTAAAAGTTCCTTCACCAAATGATGATGCATGAACTTTCATAAAACAGTTTACAATACGTCGAAATATGCAGGCCAGATAACTTTCTTCCGAAGTTAGAGCATCAGACAAAAACATAAACAATTTAATAAGGTATTCTGTGCACCGCGAAGATGATCTTTTGAAAACGGCAGAGCAGCAGCAAACTAAATTGAAGAGATCTTCCGATGGGAGCTTCAATCCACCACGACTAATTAGAGTAGTCTCTTGACTTAGTGAACAATTAACAATTAGAGTGTAAATGAACCTTAGATATTTTAAATATAGAATTCATCTCCTTGTTTAGTTATTTAATTCTAAGTTAATATTAGTTAACAAATATCCAGCATTTCTTCTTCAACAATCACCAATGAATTTATTTTCCTTTGTCCAACACATTGGCATTCAATTGATTATTAAATGAATAAGTAAATGACAAATAAAATAAATCTAAGTTCATAATTAAGAACCTTTGCATTAATCATTGATCATTGTAATGTGTGCAAACCAAATTCACCATCTAGTAAATTGTAGATAAGTAATTATGTATATGTTAAATTTAATAAAATGGTAAATAACTAATCTTCTTTTGCACTGTCCATCATGTTATTGCACCACCACCATTACCACAAAGATATTTAGCTAATTGAATTCATTTAACTATCTGTATGAACTTAATGTGATTAAAGAATGAACTAAGCTCCACTAAAAGTTTTTTGAGAATGAAATCTTTACAGCTTGGGATTTTTGGGTTAATAATTATTTGTTAGTACAATAAAAACACTAAAATCATTTACAGGTCATTCACTACTATTTTTTCAGTTAGGTGATCAATTCAAATTTTTAAATGTCTGTTAAAGCTTGTTTCAGTCAAAAGCCAAGCAAATGACTTCTGGCCAAATATATATTTTTGAAATATTTTTTTCTGAAACATTTGATTATGATAAATTTAAAAATTTAATGCTACTAAGAAAATTCTAATTTATATTGCACTCTATTCTTAGTTACAGAAGGCACCTTTAAGTTTGCACCTTTCTAACTTTGTTATTGTGACAAGAATAACTTTAAGCTCCTATTCTGTCACATGAAGCAGTGATGTAGTGGAAGGGGAACATGGGGAAACACAATTCCCACACTTTGATGTAGTGAGGGAACACGTCTCCCCAGGGCTGGAATGGATCACCTCCACCAGCATTTTCAAAATCATTGCTATTTTCTGAATATATTGATATAAAGTGTTTTCAAATTACTAATTTATGCAGTTAAAGTATCAAATCATCTTTAAAATGGAGGAAAATGTTACACATTTGAAAACTGAATTCCTCTTGTAACCTAGTCTTATCTAAAGTTTAGTTATTGAATGTTTCAGATTTTCTGCCATTACAATCCAAATTTGATTTACAATCATAATAATAAATTATGCATTAAATAACCAATGAAAATCACAGTCGAATCACACTTTCCATGTGAATGGTTTGGCAATTAAATTCAGCCTATAAATTCCATCAGAATCTATTTCCACACTTGCACATTTAAGCACAAAAAGTATCCCAACAAGTGAATGATTACAGTTTACCACTGATTGGCTAAGATGCTTAACTATTAATAGCATTTATTTACCCACCAACTGATGAACATCATTATAAAATTTTTATTTCTAGTGGCAGTTCACTATTACATTTAGATATGAAAGTTGGGAATGGGTATAATTCTAGACTTCTTTAGCAAGTGAATCAGCTAGTAGCAGTCTGTCATGACTGTCTTGCAGCCAATTTGGCGGGATTTACAATCAATGGTGATAGTGGTTTATTTGGAAAGAAGTCTGGTGTCGCAATTCAACTGATGAAAATGTATCCAAATTTATTTGCATGGCACTGCATGAACCACAGATTAGAGTTGGTTGTTGGTGATAGTGTGTTAATGACATTTGTGCTAATTATCATTTTCTTCCCAATTCATAGGTAAACTTTATTTGGTATACAGTGGTTCAGCTAAGAAATGTGCCAGCTAGCTGACTGTGCTAAGTCTTTACATGTGCAGCTTTTGAAGATTGAGCATGCTCATGGCACCCGTAGGGTTGCAGTGGGGCCTAACTACAAATCACTTTGAATGCATTTTGAAACAGCGTCACTTGACAGCAAATGCGACAATCAGGAAAGGAGAATTTTTGCTGGACTTAAGTCTGAACAGTTTTTGCTAGACTTGGCTCTCATGTATGACGTCATTTTTGAAATATCAGAGCTTTTGCTATTGTTGCAAGACAGAAATACTTCATTGTGGTATGCAGATAAATTGATTCGTCAAACAATTCAGGTGTTATCTATCATGAGGGAAACTATTGGAACACGGACTCTGGAGGCAAATGAAGCAATTCGTAATGGACTTTTTCAAGGTGTTATGCTGCATAACAACGCAAAACATGTTGGACTAATTATAAACAATTTTTAACCAGGTTAATAAACAATATGAGCTGCGGCTTTTTTCAAGTGGCCTTTTCAATGAGGGTGCCTACATGACTTTCCTTAGGCAGTTGAGCTGGACAAGAGCACTTGGCCTACTGTGATGTCTGCTGAATATGACAAGGCTGAATTTCGTTTATTGTGTAAAGTGTTGGTTTCCAGGAAACTAGCATCATCAATGCTTTTCGAGATTATAAGTATCATATAGGGGGGCAACTACCTCTTGATTTGAAGCCACTTATTAACTGCACCAAACTCATTGCAAGCAGCAATGCTGAATGCGCAAAAGGATTCAGCTCAATGAATTTAATTGTGACCAACATACGGAACCGACTACTTACAACTACTGTTTCATCACTGATGTTTATTAAATTGAACGGAACACCAATGCACTTGTGGAAATGTGATGAATATGTAAAGTCCTTGCTTCGAGCCCATCGTGCTGCAAATGACACACAACCAGAGGTTGCAAAGATACAATGGAAAATGAAAAAAGCACCTCATTGCTATGGAGCTATATTTAGAACCCTGACACATATACCAGTCAGTGTGGTTAAGACAATATAGTTGTTTTTTATGTTAAAACTTGCATTTGTTTATATATTTATATTTCAATAAATATATACTTCAATATTTCATTTTTGCATTGGCATAATTTGGAGGGAGGGGGAACACAGAGATTATGAAAAAGAGCGTTCCCCCAATTAAAATTTTAGGAATAACCACTGATTTGAAGAGGCTGTATGGAGTGATAAAGACTGTTTTTTGATGTCACTTTTGCATATGGGTACCTGCCAATATGCTTTGAAGAGAACTAACGTGGTAAAAACAAGTTTTGGTATGATGTGTAAAATACTTCATCAATGTGCGGCAAAAGATAAGCACCCTTCTTTGCTATATTTAGTTTGCAGAAGTCTATACACAATCAATATTGATCGTTCTGTTTGATAAAGACAATTGGTGATGCATACAGACTATTTGATATTTGGATACTATATTTACAATAAGTACATTCTAAACTTACTATCAGTAGAAGTTTCTGTGTCACAAATCAAAAAGTTGTTCAGTAACTATTTCCCCAACGAATTCGCAAATGTTGTGTGTAAAAGATATTAAATTTGTTATGATTGTAGCTACTGTAAATGTTGGTAATGATAGCCCCTTTAATGATAATAAAAAATACTTGAAAAGATGAACAATTTTCATTGAAGACTTTTAATTATTTAAAAAAGTTATAAAACCTCTCCATACATACCTAATCTTCAACTAATGAGGAGGTCTAATTATCCTATGTAAGCAACAAATAAACCTAACTTATTCTTTTTATGTAAACGAAACACAGCTCCATTGCGACTTGCGTGGAAAAATGACAGCTTTAAAACAAAATTGAAGGCAGAAACACTTTATCTCTGTAAGTTCTTTTAGATTTTCAATACTCTTATTCCTTTCGGAGTTATATGCGGTTAAAATGTTTTCAAGAAGTCATCAAAAGATTGAAAAATTCATAGCAGTTTAAAGTTAATTAATATCATTGTAAATTCTTAGTATTTTTCGGCTTTAGACTTTATGACTGCTACAATCCTGAATGAATTTTCAGTAGGTAAGTGATTGCAGAGAATATAATGTAGATACTTTCTCAAATGTTTACATCTAAGGAAACCCTTCATTAAATAAATCAGTACAAATCAAAATCCAGTGAATCAATTTCCAAAATATCCTAAATGGTCCCAGGGGCGCAAATTGTTGAAAATATTGATAAAATAGACCCTAAAAAATGCATTTCACAATCCAAGATTTTAAATTTTTCATTATTTTACGAAAAATTTTTTGATTTATCCAGTCAAAATCAAATTTGGAAACCTGACGGGGGATATTCCACCATGTCCCCCCCCTGCGTACACCACTTAATCGTCCCCATAAAACCAATCCTTAAGCGAGATAAATGAATAAAACGATGATTTTGATCACTGCAAAATAATGTAACTTTTATCTGAAAAACATTGGTAACGATTAATTGATAGAATAATTTAACATTGAATATAGTTCAAACATCATGTTTGTATGACATCTGACATTGTCAGTATTACTGGCAATTAACCAAAGACAACGGTTTTCAATTTGCGTTGCCTTAAAAGTATTTCTTAATGTAATTGTCAATCACTAAATTCATATTCCAATTGGCATTTGACTTCACGAGACATTCTAACTTATTCCGAATCATGTAGAAATACAAAACCTAAAGTTCGTTAAGCGAATGATATACGATATATTTTTGGATACATAATATTTGCAATGTACACTACTTTTGTATTTCATCAGTCAATGAAAGAATTAAAATTGACCTCATAAATTGAATTATCTAGAGGCTTATTCAAGAGTCACTCAAAAAATGCCTAACTAGGTCTTTGAAATGAAATTGAATCTCTTGTATATTTCACAAAATGTTTATATTTGGCTGTCTACCAGGCATTTGGAACTGCCTTTGAAATTTCCTGAGTAGCAGTTATAGTTTTTAAAATACTTTCTGCAAAGCCTGGTCACAAATTAGTTGCGCCCATTTAATTAGAGCAATCAATTTGCAGCCAAATATATTACATTCTTAGCGTGCACTTATACATTCAGGCATTCAAAGTTCTACCCATTAACCTAAAAACATACATAAATGATTTATTGGTAATTTGATGTATGCACATATATCTACGTAGTACATTTGTCTACACAGCCAAAATTCATGAGTAATTTAAAGAACAGCTCTTGTAATGTTTATAGAAAACCTATATTGTGCAACGTAAGCAGGGATGGAATAATTTCGTATTAATCAAACGTAGCGGTGAGGTTCATTAATAATTGCAGCGCGTCTGCAGATGTATCGGCTAATACTCTACACTTAAACATAACCTAAATAATTGAAAAGATTTAATTTTACGCTCTGGCGATACCAATGTGCAGTATTAACCTCTTTTGGCTCACATTTAACGTCAAATTTTATGTCAAATACTAAACAATATTTCTCTTGTACCAATTTGTAAAACATGCTGTATCAATGACAATGAGGTCGACTTCAAACTGTTCAGCGCAAATTTTTAGCACGGCATTTCGTAATTTCCCTTTCAGTGAAATTGAGTTTCCTGATGCATCAATGAGTTTCAGATCAGATGAGGGATTTAATGAATCACGGGTGAAGCAAATGTCTTTACAGCATTAATCGCTTATGATGGAAGCTGCAGCCCCAGTGTCTATAGTAGCATTAATAATTCGTCCATTCATTTCCACAGGAATTAGGTTTTTCCTTATCAAATTCGTGATAACCAGTACGTCCTGTGCACGTTTTGAAGGAGTCGGCACTCCAATTAATTTAAATGTGGGGACTGGTTCTCTTTCAGATCAACTAACAAGGTATCGGAAGCAGACGTAACCAGATCAGAATCATCCACCAGGAAACCTTCACCTTCGGCCAAAATTTGGATGTTCGCCTTACAATTAGATTTAAGATGTCCTTTCTCGCCGCATCGAAAACATCTTACTGATGCCACGTCAAAATCCTTCTTCAAGACCATTTTCTTAGATTCATGTCTTGAGGTTGTTCCAGATAGTTCATGTAGGTCTTTATCGATTCTGGTAGAGTTATAAATCATGTAGACAACACTAATTGCCTTTCGTATAATCTCATGTAAGCTCTTCTCTGGGTCACACTTCATCTCCAAGTGACTCCGAATTGAAGGGGGAAAGCCTCTGCAAATATAAGAGAATAAATCATGCCGAGAATATTCGGGAGACAAGCTACTTAGTCAGAAGAGTCTCTCAACCTGCGTAATATAATTACGAATATCATCCCCTCTTTTAAAAGACATATCGCAAAGCAGAGTCTTGTATTGGTGTTTTATGTGAGGGGCTTTGTAGTGATCCTCAAAGAATCCAACTAACAGTTGATAATTGGTCTTTATATTCCTGTCCAACATCATGTACTGATTGTACGCTAACCCACTTAAATATAGTGGGAATTGTGATACAGCGTCTTCCTGAGATGTTTTATACTGTTTCATATGAAGCTTGAACAGAAAGAACCACTCCTCAAAGGATTGTGCAACTGTGTCAATCTGTCCGGTGAATTTAGGTAAGACTGAGTGCTTACTATGCACTGGTATGTGTCCAGGAGTCTCAACAGGAAGAATCGAACTATGAAACAAGGTCGCTTATCTGAGGTGGTACCATTTACGGGACTCATTGCATCAGTAATATGTTCCTTTGTGGTAGTTACTGTGGTGGAAGCATGAGGAGGTTGTGAGTGGACAGGAGTAATGAGGTCTCTCAAAGGGGTAACAGCAGTAGCAATAGATGCTTGAGTAAACGCAAGATTAAACAGCACAAACGAAGTGCTGCAAGATGACCCTGAAGTGGGTGGAATCGTCACCTTACTTTCATCACACGGTGAGGGCATGAGTGCACTCAGGCAAGCAGAGGTTGAATTTCTACCTTCTCCAGATCGAATCATCTGTGCAAGCTGATCAGTGATCCTCTCAGCCCAATCCCCTAAAGCTTTGTGTAGTGTGGCATGAGTGACAAATTCGCCAACAGGAACCTTTAATAGATTATCTTCTTCTGACTTAGCCATCTGGGTCTTTAACTCATGAATTTGCAACTCCAATGTGACAGTAGACTCTAGCATTCGCATTTCCATTTTCTGGTATGCAACATGTTGAGTGTTGAGCTCGGCTTGGAGAGATTCAACTTGACGCTCACTATCCATTCTCATAGCTACTTGCTGTGATAATGCATCTTTCAAGTGCTCAATCTCCATTTGTTGAGTATCAAAGTGTGGCAAAGAGTTCATCACATTATCGACATGATTCAAGGGATGGAATGGAATGGGAGGAGCATTCTGCATATTCAGTACTCTGCGAAGCCTTTGCTGGACATCAGGGCTGCTAGTACCCTCACGCGGATAGGGACTGGTTGACGCAAGATGATCTCGCATTTGAGTCGTTTGGGTAGGAGGAATCAGAGGACAGAAGTTTAACAACAATCCAACAGTGCAAGGGGCAATGTCCTGGTTGCCAATGCTTACACAGGGGACACTCCGTTCCGGAGGAGTCCCAAAAGTAGGAGAACAAGTAACTGTACGATTTGAATCCATTAATTATAAAGCAAATAACAAGAAATAATAACTATGATAACGGACATCTGGGAGCACTTCCCAACCACAGAAGAGACACACAGCTCATGAAAATCACAGGATCCAAACCCAAATGTGGGATTACAGCGGCGCTGGGTAATAAATCCAACACATAAAGCACTGAGACAAAAAGCAGAATTGTAAAGAGTAAAAGCACAAACATAAACTAAGCAGAACACTTAAAAAATTGTGATTGCCCTTCCAATGGAAAGAACAAGGATCTGTATACATCAGTTGGTAGATTTGCACTGAAATCCAATTGCCATCAGGGGAAACAACTATCCCAGCTGACAAGCACCAGAACTCAAACAAAACCAAATCCAGACCATCAAAAGAGATAACCAAGAATATGTTGTTATCACGTCAGGTTCCTGCCATGGTTGCCATGTAGAATCGCGGGCTGTAATTATACTAGAAACTATTTGACTCTGCAGAAGGTTTAGCATAGAAATACAACAGCCCCGATTCTGGGAAAACAGATAAAGAGAAAACTAATATAAACATTGGTAATTCATCCAAGTAATCGATACTTTAGGTAACTCCAAGATGACCAACTCACATGGCTTCCAGCCGAAGCAAAGTCTTCAGGAACAGTTTAGTGTTCGACTTAGTGTGTGGTGCTACCCTATTTGTCTCACTTATTAATTTCTATCTCATACACAAAATAAACATCTCATTTTCATTGTTAGTTCTCAGCTCACTAAGTAATAGTCTGTAATTGCCAGACATTCGTGTTAGCCAAAGGAATGGTATCATCACAGTGTCATAAAATATAAGTGCATGTACATGTTGAATATTGAATGAGAGATTTATTATTTCCTTAGCAGTAACCATATTCATAACCCAATGAGTCCACAATTTGGGCTGGGAAGATCTGTTGATCACCAGGAGCTACGTGGCACCCCGTGCCTTGAGAAAGCACTCCCAAATTGTTGCCGAACTTAAGCAGTTATTTTCATAATCAAAAAATAATAGAAAGTAATGGAGAGAAGAGTAAACAGTAATTGAGGCTAGATAAAATCTATTGACCTTTTTCAACAGTGTTTCTCAATTTATACATGTTCCAAATAATAAATAACTACCTGTCTTAGTTTACAATCACAGTTGATCATTAGCTATTCATGTTATTGTTTTCCCTCGCAAATCAAATTCAATTTGAGCAACACGTTTAGCACCATCGAGGGGACATAATTAGCTTTCGTAAACTTAAGTTCGAAATAATTGTTACGTCATCATGACGTTAATACAAAATAGATAATAATCAATGATAATCACGAAAATTTCCCCAAGTGACTCTACACGCCCCCCTTGCTCAAATTAATTTGGTGGCAATAGGTGGCGAGTAGGACCTGAAACTATATGTTGAGTGGCCATCACCATTTCCATTGCTAATTCACCTTCCCATTGTTCTAATTCAGCATACTGCAGCTCGCGTGAGAATTGCATTAAGACCTCTCTCTGTGTTACAACTTTGTCTTTTAGCTTGAAATAGTGGATTGTAGGCAACTGGTTGCTGATGGGACAATTCTTTCTTAAGTTGTTTAAACGATGAGTAAAGGTATCATGGAATCTTTCGTAAAGGCAGAATCCTTTCAGAGCAATCATTAAGGTCATCAAGGCATCTGTGTCAGATGTATGGGCATCCTCAGGTCAAATCTGAGTGTCGGGATAAAAATGATTGAACACATCTCACAACAACCCCATCTGGGTTGCATGATCCATGAATAAAGAGCAGAACTCTTGTACCTGACTTAAGGTCATCTCATTGGGATTGGAAACATTGGTGTGAAGCATTGTGATTATTTCAATCCGTTTTGTTACATCATAATATCTCGTGGTCATTTCTATGTTATTGATCCACATCAGGTCTCCAGCAGCTTGAAAAAGAATTAACACTCAGGGATCAGTAGTCTGTACAGTTTTGTGGATCTTCCTCAATTGCTTGCTAATTGAAGTTCCTCTATTAAAGACATCACAAATCATTAACTTTCCATCTAGAAAAATTCTCTCTTTGTTATCCCAGCTAGTAACAACAGTAGCAATAGATGCTTGAGTAGCTTGAGTAAATGCAAGATTAGACGACACAAATGAAGTGATGCAAGATGACACTGAAGTGGGTGGAATTGTTACCTTACTTTCATTGCATGGTGAAGGCATGGGTGCACTCAGGCAAGTGGGGGTTGAATTTCTACCTTCTCCAGATCAAATCATCTGGGCGAATTGATCAGTGATCTTTTTGGCCAAATCCCCTAAAGCTTCATTTAATGTGACATGAGTAACAAATTCGCCAACAGGAACCATTAAGAGATTATCTTCTTCTGCCTTAGCCATCTGGGTTTTTAGTTCATGAATTTGTAACTCCAATGCAACAGTAGACTCTAGCATTCACATTTCCATTTTCTGGTATGCAACATGTTGAGTATTAAGCTCGGCTTGGAGAGATTCGACTTGACACTCACTATCCATTCTCATAGCTACTTGCTGTGATAATGCATCTTTCAGGTGCTCAATCTCCATTTGTTGAGTATCAAAGTGTGGCAAAGAGTTCGTCACATTATCAACATGATTCAAGGTATGGAATGGAATGGGAGGAGCATTCTGCATATTCAATACTCTGTGAAGCCTTCGCTGAACGTCCGGGCTGCTAGTACCCTTGCAGATAGGGACTGGTTGATGCAAGATGATCTTACATTTGAGTCATTTGGGTAGGAGAAATAAGAGGACAGAAATTTAACAACGATCCAATGGTGCAAGGAGCAACGTCCCAGTTGCCAATGCTTACACAGGGGACACTCTGTTCCAGAGGAGTCCCAAAAGTAGGAGAACAAGTAACTGTACGATTTGAATCCATTAATTATAAAGCAAATAACAAGAAATAAGAACTATGCTAACTGACAGTTGGGGGCACTTCCCAACCACAAAAGAAACACGCAGCTCATGAAAATCACAGGATCCAAACCCAAATGTGGGATTACGGTGGCACTTGGTAATAAATCCAACACATAAAGCACTGAGACAAAAAGCCGAATTGTAAAGAGTAAAAACACAAACAAAACTAAGCAGAACCCTTAAAAAATCGTGATCGCCCTTCCAATGGAGAGAAAAAGGATCTGTATACATCAGTTGGTAGATTTGCACTGAAATCCAACTGCTGTCAGGGGAAACAACTATCCCAGCTGACAAGCACCAAAGCTAAACCAAAACCAAATCCAAACCATCAAAAGAGACAACAAAGAATATGTTGTTATCACGTCAGCATCCTGTCATGGTCGCCATGTAGAATCGCAGGCTGTAATTATACTAGAAAACTATTTGACTCTGCAGAAGGTTTAGCATAGAAACACAACAGCCCTGATTCTGGGGAAAGCAGATAAAGAGGAAACAATAATAATATAAACATTGGTAATTCATCCAAGTAATCAATACTTTAGGTAACTCCAAGATGACCAACTCACGTGGCTTCCAGCCGAAGCAAAGTCTTCAGGAACAGTTTAGTGTTCGACTTAGTGTGTGGTGCTACCCTATTTGTCTCACTTATTAATTTCTATCTCATACACAAAATAAACATCTCATTTTCATTGTTAGTTCTCAGCTCACTAAGTAATAGTCTGTAATTGCCAGACATTCGTGTTAGCCAAAGGAATGGTATCATCACAGTGTCATAAAATATAAGTGCATGTACATGTTGAATATTGAATGAGAGATTTATTATTTCCTTAGCAGTAACCATATTCATAACCCAATGAGTCCACAATTTGGGCTGGGAAGATCTGTTGATCACCAGGAGCTACGTGGCACCCCGTGCCTTGAGAAAGCACTCCCAAATTGTTGCCGAACTTAAGCAGTTATTTTCATAATCAAAAAATAATAGAAAGTAATGGAGAGAAGAGTGAACAGTAATTGAGGCTAGATAAAATCTATTGACCTTTTTCAACAGTGTTTCTCAATTTATACATGTTCCAAATAATAAATAACTACCTGTCTTAGTTTACAATCACAGTTGATCATTAGCTATTCATGTTATTGTTTTCCCTCGCAAATCAAATTCAATTTGAGCAACACGTTTAGCACCATCGAGGGGACATAATTAGCTTTCGTAAACTTAAGCTCGAAATAATTGTTACGTCTTCATTACGTTAATACAAAAATAGATAATAATCAATGATAATCACGAAAATTCCCCGAGTGACCTACAATATATATTAGGGATTAAAATTTATCATCATATTTCTCTGGTATTTTAATTTTTGGTGCTTAATTTTAAGCCTTCTCTTTACCAATTAATTTGGCAAATACAATATTTTATTGCAGTATCTCTATTTGTCTTTGAAGTTTTTGACAATATTTGTTGTTGAATTATAATTGAAATCAAATAACTTAAATTAAAATAATTTAAAGTAATTTAAGGTTAAGTTTGCTGAAGTTTAAAATCTTTGTAATTACACACTTTTATTTACATTGTTGGGTTTAAGGTTTTTGGGATTTTGATACTATAAATCAAACGTAGGTAAGAGCTTTACTTCCAAGGGCAAAGATTTTACAAACCAAGTACTAATATTTACATTTACATAACCGACATAAACAAAACTTAAATGGTTATTAAAAAATTTTTAATATGAGTTTTTACTTGACATTTAAAGACGGTATAAGTTTTAACCATAGACACATTATAAAGTGTTTGTAGACCATTTACAAGGGCTAGTACTCTATTCAAATAAAAAAGTTCATCTCGTTTTGTTTTTGTTAACATCATACAAAATCTAGCATTGTTTTTATTGATCAATATTGACAAAGGCACATAATTCCAGATATCAAAATCATAACCCATTCAAGTGTTTATTAAATATCAGATCATTATATTGGAGTATTCGAGTAATTGGCCACAACTTCATATTCTTCGGACGATCAGTGTTTGAATCTGAATGAACAATCCACCTCAGTGCTTTTCTATGGAAACCTTCCAGATTGTTTAATGACCCACCGTTAGGGTACCACGGGACAGAGCCATATAAGAGACAATTTAAACAAAAGCTGCAATGTATAGTTGCTTTTTTACATAAGAGTAAACAAAAAAGTACAGTACGTTTAACAGGTTTCCAATTGCAAGCGAAAGTCTCTGTGATATTTCCATTTCATATTTGATGAGATGAAATTTCCGTGATCTTTAGCATTTCCAACAAATGGAAAAGAGGTCAATATTGTCTTTAAAACCTTGAACTCCATACCATTATTTTTCGACCACAGTAAAAAAATTTTCACCATCACTGTAAAAGGGCGGGATTATTATTGGCTGCTTTGGTATCGGCGACAAAAAGAAAACAATTGGAAAGATCGTTAATGATTTGAGCAATAGACATCAATATAGACAAACTTTTGATCAGATTCTAAATAAGAACTAGAAATTTGAAGGGCGTTCCACCAAAACCAAAAATCCGTTATTTATACATAGAGATATTGTGGGGCACCTCATTAGAATCCAGTGGCTCATTTATATATGCTAGGAATGTAAGTAATTGTAATTTCGTTGAGCGTCTTTTCATAAATGCATATTGCTAAGAAGAAATCCTGTCCCTCACAAGCTGCAAGACTTCGTCAAACAGATATCGCTCAAAAACTAAAGAGAGCTTTGAAAGAATCCTTATAGGTCTATAATTTTGAATATTTTGTTTGTTACTAGCCTTGTAGTCTGGAAAGGTTTCTGAAATTTTCCATAATGTTGGATAGCAGCCGGATGCTCCGAAAAAGGAACAGAAAATGAGACAAGAGTTCATTTAAATAGATTCGTAGCAGACGACCAGGAATGCTATCCTAACCACTATCAAGACTTGCTTGATCCAAACACTTTCCAACTTTATCCAGACTAAAGGTAGTAGTATTAAATTGATAATGTCTAAAATCATTATATGAGTCACTAAACGTATATATTGAAGAAAAAAGATTATTGACTAAATTGGCAATTGTTTGTTGCCGTTCACTGTAGTATCATCAACTATATTTGTAGAGAGAAGTAGTTAGTTCTTATAATTTATAAGTTTATAACATTCAGGTTGCGAACTAGATCTAGATGCAAACTTTGTGACGTAGCTAGCGTGGTCTAATTCAATTGACATTTACAAGTTATCAGATAGAATTTTAATGGTAAAATTGTCTGGGTAACCAAACCGAAAGTTAGATCTAACCCCGGTCTTTTTTCTATTGAAAAGATTAACAGAATAAGAGGAGAAATAAACAAGTAAACACTGACGCAAGATAAAAAAGTACATAAAATTGTCCATAGGCTATCAAACCACTAATTAAAATATTCTTTATAAGCATTAGGTACAGATGAGGAGAATAGGTTAATAGAGAGTTCAGACTTATACATAACACAAAGATATAATTGTTCTTGATCAAAATTGAAAACAACTTTAGATGCAAAATCACATGAAATATAGGACATAGAGGATACTGTTAACCAAGGCGTACAAAGAATGGCAACATCACCATGACTGCTGTTTTCACGATCAGCACGTCCACTATTTGGAAAAACGTTCTCATTAAAATTTATATCAAATCATGTCTCCTGTAGAATCACTGGGGTGTGATTCTAGTGAACACAAAGAGAATACAGTTCAAACTATTTTCTATTTACAAAATGCATTGCTCTATATATACAAGTTATTTACAATATTTACAAATACCAGTCACTAACAAGAAAAGCGTGAGGTCTGGCTGATAAATAGCAACAACTACCAGCGATGTTACACGCCGCCCCAAGCCAGACTCAGCGACTTTTCTTGTGTGCCCAATGGAGGAGGATTTGGTCCAAAAGGATCCATTTGACAGCTCTTCACTCAAACATGCAAAACTAAGGCGTAGGCTTGGCTGACTCCTATCGATTGGGTTAATCTTGTGGAGAGGCATCAGATGCATCAGATTTAACCTTTGAAACCATGTCCATCATCAATTGTGGCTGGCGATGACTGAGAACAAGAGATTAAAAACCATCTTCTTTGCAGCATCATTACAAGCTCCTTGCTCAAACATGCAAAAACTAAGGCGTAGACTCGGCTGACTCCTATCGATTGGGTTAATCTTGCAGAGAGGCATTGGAATGTTCTGCATCACATCAGGGTCCTGTCACGGTCGCCATGTAGAATCACTGGGGTGTGATTCTAGTGAACACAAAGAGAATACAGTTCAAACTATTTTCTATTTACAAAATGCATTGCTCTATATATACAAGTTATTTACAATATTTACAAATACCAGTCACTAACAAGAAAAGCGTGAGGTCTGGCTGATAAATAGCAACAACTACCAGCGATGTTACACTCCGAGCAGCAAATTATGTCGGTATTTGCTAAAATACAATCTTTTAGTAAACTAAGACTTGTCTCCAGGTTTAAGACTACGGCAATTTACATAATAAAGAGTAAGCTTATCTTGTAGTCAATTAACTGTCACTTCAATGCCCTTGCTAAAGAGCTTCAATCTGTGTATTTTTAAGTCAGCACGATTTTCACCTGCATTTATCAGCTCGTGACGTTTGCGTAAAATAGTCTCTGCTCTCTCTACCTCGACTCCGTCCACCAATGATGGCCCTGGCGTCATATCATCCTTATCTGACTCCCTAACAAAGCTTTCCTCTGATGTTTCCTCTCTGCAATCCCAAATGTTCTCCTACAGTGCTGCTGCCTCGCGTTCTGTCTCATCTCTCCCCAATAATCCTGCTCCGAGTTTCACACCCGTGCTTGCTCCTCCTTCTGCTCTACCGCATCCTCCCAAGCAGTCTATCCCTTCATCAACTAACCGTAATCGTCCTCGTCCAGTTTTTGGTTCTAGTGCTTCCTGCCGTCTCCCTGCTGTTCCTATTAGTTCACTTCCGCCGCCTCCCCGCAAAGCTCATATCTATGTTGGCCGTTTTGCTGCTTCTGTGTCCACCTCAGATGTTGCTGACCACCTTCGTTCGTCCTCTCT